>JBBPBT010000487.1:4437520-4554316 GCA_037974875.1 Cicer bijugum
CTCTTCAGTAATTCTTTAATATGCTAAACTAAAAAAAATGTTGTATTTTTCTTCTATATCTCTCACATATTTATGGTTACCAATCACAATTTAAGAATATAATTGGTATTAAAAAAAATAGTACGAGTTAAAGATAAGAGAGAATATTTGAAAAGAGAAATAGGTTAAAAATATAAATTTTTTGAAGTATTGTTTAAAATAAAAGAAACAAAAGAGAAATAAATGTGTTAATTTTGAAAGAACAAAAATATACTGAAACTTATTTAATTTATTTTAGGATAGTTGATTAATTAATATTTTTTGAAAGGCTAATTAATTTGATTTAAATAAATAAGTCATTTGAGAGTATTTGTTAAATTTATGTTGATTCATTAAATTATCACTATAGATGCAGATTATTATGATTAATGCTTTGAATATGCCCACGTATTAATATATATAAGAAAATGAAAGCAAACCAGTGAATAAGTAAAGAAAAAATGAAGGAAAAGTTGTAAAAGAACACATAATAGTGTCTTCATTAGACTTTTTTGCAATGCAGCGAAGTAATGAAAAGGTGCTGTACCCGTCAAATTAAACTTTAGCTTCTGTTTCTTCAAATAAACTAAACAGGCGAACTTTTCTATCTTTCTCTTTCTATATAAATCTCTATGCTCAATTTCACTTAAATTAAATATACTGAGAGATTTATATTTTTCCGCTAATAATAACCACCACATTCACAACTCTCTCCCGATATATAAAATAACAACTTCCTCACTTTTTTTCTCCCTCCCCGCGACTACGTAACTGCGGGGTTTTTCCTACGATTCCTCCACATTTTCCTTCAAAAAGAAAAAAAATATCGATCTCGTCTTTCTCTTCCTCTGATTCCTCGATTTTATGATTCTCTTGCTTTTAATTTTGATAAGCTTTATATATAGTTAGGGTTTCGAATTTCGACAGAGATAATCATCGCGATTTTGAGATTGAGATTTTTCGTTAGGGTTTTGGTTTTCTTTTGTGATTTGCGATGGGGAGTGTTGATGGAGACGATAATAGGAAGTTTAAGTTGAACTTTACTGCCAATGGAGCAACGAAGCTGAGGAAGAGTGTGACGGAGAAGCTTAAGGAATTCATGGGGGAATACACTGATGACACTCTTGTGGTACGTTTCTAAACGTTACCGTTAGGGATTGAATGCTGTGAATTTCTCGATTATTGAATCGGTTAATGTAAATAAGGTTTAGGGTTGATTGCATTGTTGCGGTTATTGAAGGTTTGATATGATGAACTAATCGTCATTATCTGTTGAAGTGTAAATGTTTTGGGATAAGTTTTGTATTGGGGAAGAGGAGTTATGTTGAAATTCGTTGTTCTTATATATTGTGGTTAGCACGGTTAGGGTTTTCTTCAAGTTGTGGGATTGAGTATATAAATGTGAAGTGGAGTGGTATTCAGATAAAGAGGACTTGTATAGTTAGCCATGGCGCTATAGATTTTTTAGCAACCGCCATAGACAATTTGTAAAGGGATGCCCGTTATAGCTTGGCAGCACCATAGGCTGCATTGTGTGTTTACATGGCTGAGTTTTGGCTTTCCGCTATTGGCAACTTTGACCATTATTGTAAATTAGACCAGTTTATAATGGTCAATGTTGTTGGTGGACCATGGAAAGCCAAAAATCAGCCATGTAAACACACATTGTGGTCTATGGCGCTGGCTGATGTTCTATGAGATTTCAGTATTGTGTAGTTATTTTTTAAATGCTGTTATATAATGGGCGAATGTGACAATATGCTGAGTTCTCATTAGATTTCAGTGTAAAACTAATTTTACACTTATAGTACACTTATTAAACTTTTTTTTGAATAAATAAAAAGTGAAAGACAATTGTGACATTAGCACTGAAGGCTGTCATGTGTAGTTTTTGAAAATGTGTTGCTGGTTATAATGCATGCTACATGCTTTCAATATGTTTGGTCTTATGGCTCTGCCTGGTTGATAGGTGGATGGAACCTTGATGCAGATATTTTTATGGCTTGTGCACAGTACATTTGTTTGGTAATTTTGTATGCATAATATCTGCATATTGTATAAGCAGAATGAGTTTCTTGCAGTTATGCTGCATAAAACATGCGACATTAAACTTAATGCAAACAGATGATATACATTACCATTTTGAAAAATTATAGATAACTCTACCGTAAGATATATTTGTCCTTGACATAGATTCATGGGAAAATACAGATAGATGAATTTGCAGCTTATATTAAGAGGGATAGAAAGATTTTGTGGACAAACAAATTTTGTTTCGGGGAATAAAACTTGTGGATAAACAAAGATTGTTTCGGGGAATACTTAAAAACAGATCAAATGGGAAGATGGTAGAGAAAGACCACGCCATAATATATTTAAGAAACCATTTTGATATTCATCTGAATCAATTTAATGAAAACTGGTTTTTGATACAGTCAAATGGTGCTGTTTGATTCATTTAGCAAACTCTTCCTAGCAAGTTATTGCTTGGTTGTAGTTTTTGTTGTATTGATGTCTTGAAGTCAGTTACAGATTTGTATTATCTTGAGTTGAAAGTCTTAGCTTTTTTTATGTCTTCATAATTTCCTCGATATCTGGAAGCCATTAATGTTGTTATTTTGGTTGTTGTTGTGCTTGTATATGTTAGTTACTTGAGGTTATATCTTGTTTCTCTGTTTTTTATCACTAAATATGTTGTATTTGGAGGAATTTTCCCGCAAGTATAGGCAATGTCTATAAGATATTAATTAATTATTAGGATGAGTTGACTTCGAGTATATGTATACAAATGAATTTGACCTGATATGCACTGACAGGAATATGTTATCGTGTTATTGAGGAATGGTAAGACCAAAGAGCAAGCAAGGAATGAGCTGAATGTTTTTTTGGGGGACGACAGTGATTCTTTTGTATCCTGGTAATTCCAGTTTCGTCTCACTTTGATGGATATTTTTTAGGTTAATTTAATTGTAAGAATGTAGTATTCAAACTAAAATTCTATGTGCTGATTTTTATGTATATCTCGCTAACAGGTTGTGGGATCATCTACATTTGAATTTAGCTTTGTATGTAAAAGCTGAAAAACTGCAGGATGAAGCTCCGAAAAGAAAGCTTATATCTGAAATTCAAGCTGGGGGTGATAGCTTTCAGCATTCAAATTCACAGTTAGAAAGAGGAAATTCTAATAAGTTTTCTAGAAGTCAGCATAACAAAGATTGGAAAAGTTTGGTGAGGGGAGAAACTGAAGCACATACTATTACAAGCTCTGAGGTTGACAATGCTCATTTAGAGGAAAAAATACGACCACAAGTCAATCGTGGTCCAAGGTCACTATCTCCTAAACCTCCAGTTCAGAGGAAAAGGAGCCGGGATGATGAACAACAGAGGACAAAGGTTTGAACTGCTGCAATATTTGCCTGCCCTGATGTAATTTATACACATATTTATTTAACTTAAGTTCTTTTAATGAAGTTTCAACACAAATCAAGCACATCATGCTTGTTAGTATAATTGACGAGTTTATACAATTTAAGAGTGAAGCTATGGTTGATTTAACTATTTTATCTCTTATTAACAACACTGGTCTTGCATTTTGGTCAATTGATTAGATTGGTGAAATATGTCCAACAGAAATGCATCAATTGCATTAGTCCTAGCCCTTATACTTTATTTGTTTTCACATAGATGGATTCTATTCTCTCTTTCCATCACTATTTAACTAAGTAAAAAAAATGTTATCTTTATGCAAGTAAAACCACTTAATTTTTTCTGTCTGCCAGATTTCCTCTTTGTGTGTGCATTGTTTTTCAATAAAATCAAAAAGTACTTAATGATCCATTGCTTTCAAATATCTAATTGGGTAATTTCAACAGAGGGATGCTGCCTCACAAGTAAAAATTGCTGCTCCTCGACGGCTGCTTCAATTTGCAGTTCGAGATGCAGTGGGTACTTCAAGAACATGTACGTCAGTGGAGCCTTCCTTAAAACGTCTCCGTTCTGTAGTTTCTACATCCTCTGCTGATTCATCTTTGGTTGAACATCATCAGCGTGTGCAGCCCACTTCCCGGTTGCCAAATGCAATGGCTACAGTGATTAAGGCTGTGGCGGAAGCTGCTGAGGATGTGAAGTCCAAATCCTCAGGAAGTGTATTTGATAGACTTGGTTGTGGTATGGGTCCGTCAGCTGATAACAGCCAACTTGATTATCAACATCAGGAGCAAAACCATTCACTGTATCTTCAAAGAACTGATTATGATGGGCAATATGTGGAAAATACAGCTATGATGGAACATAAAACTGATTTTTGTTCTGAATCAAATTCAGATAATGATGGGTGTCATGATGTAAATGTCATAGGTCGTGGGGTGACTGGAACTTCTCTGATCAGTTCCTCTATTGGATACAGGGGCAGTGATTCACAAATTATGCAGTATAGTGTTGCAAAAAATACTGATGATAGTTTGCGTCTAAAACAGAACCGAGAACTGGAGCAACCTGCTGCTGCACTTAACACTTCTGCTAATATAGTGAATGTTTCTCTGAATGTAAATACTTTGAAGCCAGCACATTATCAGGAACCAAGGGAGATTATAGAATTAGATGGGCATCAAGTTTTAGACAGTGATACTAGAGATCCCAGATCTAACATGCAACCGGTGAAGGAGAATGCCAATGCTCAGAAAATTAGTTATGGAAATGTAAGATGTTCATTTGTGCCTTCATTCTGAGATACTTGTTTTCTGTTTAAAATTAGTGTACAATGTATTTCCCCTTTGAAATGTAGATCTTTCTCAACCTAGCCCCTTAATCTTTTCTTTTTATCACTTAACCACTTAAATTTAATGGAGGGATATATTTTTGTTTAATACCCGGTTGTTTAGTTATTGATTATTTTCATTTGTGTTATGACATATGATAGGTAAACCCTGCTTCTGATGTTCAGAAAGACTCTAGCATGGCACATTGTAAGTTTTAAATATTCAGTAGTGGAAATTCTTGTTTCTGAGACACATGCAAATTATATTTTTGGCTGGTTAAATAATTTTTTAATGGTGAAGGGTCTGTTGTGGAGTTAAACTTTTTGTTGTACAGTGTATCTATTTTTAATATTGTAATATTGTAATTTACCACTTGAAGATTTCGAGCACTTATCAGGTGTAGAATTGATTACATCTTGTGCATTCTCAGATTCTGTTGTTGCTGGTTGTTCTTCAGAAGATGTTGATTCCAGAACCATTTTTGTTAGCAATGTAATAACTTTCTCCTCTGTTCTTGGTGGGTGAGGGGGATACCTCAAAGATGAGTATTGGGTTGGATTTGTTTGATTTCTGAAGTTTTATTATATTGATTATCACAGGTTCATTTTGCTGCTACCAAAGATGGTCTGTCTCGGCATTTTAATAAATTTGGGGAAGTGTTGAAAGTGATTATTGTTACTGATGCTGCAACTGGGCTTCCAAAAGGGTAAGATGTTTCAATAGTTTGTGTTGCTCATTATATATTCAGCACATTCTGTTTGCAACTTTATTTTAAATCGTGTTTACTTGAGCAGGGCAGCCTACGTTGAGTTCATGCTAAAAGAAGCAGCCGATAATGCACTATCTCTAGATGGCACTTCTTTCATGTCACGAATCCTCAAGGTATTGATCTCAGCTTGGAATAAACATTTGTTCACAAACATATTCTGTTATTACTTTTGTTGTAACACAACTTTGGAACATGAGCTACCTGAAAAACAAACACACTTAGTTATCTAGAGGTTTTCCCCTCCAATTTTCTTGCTTTTTTTAAACCTTTTTCATTTTAGAGGTTGTCAATTTCTATAGTCGCCTTTTTATGGAGGCCGTTACTCTTAGTTGGTCATATGGAATAATTAGTTCAAATAATTGTAGGGTAGGATACTGAGATGCCACTGACTCACAGTGAATATATATAGGAAGAGTAGATAGGGATGGCAACAAGATTAGATGGGTCCCGGAAAAATGTTCTGCACTCAGTGTTCTTACCATTCAAAATGGGTTTAGGTCTAGATATGGTAATTATTCACAAGATATTGCAGGTGTCGGTCCTAAGTCTGCACAATATTTTATGATATATATTATACTGTCAATCCCAGATAGCTGAGCAATGCCGTCAACCCCAAAACTAGGGTTTTGGGATCTGAGATGGCTTCTATTTGATATATTTAAGCAATATTATTATACAATTTAACTATACAACTAAATACATAATTGTTGAAAAAGGAAGCAAATTACCCAATATTCATATTACATAATTAGAAATAAAAGTCACAAATCTTGAACCAAAATACTTGTAAAGACCAAAAGAATTCCAGAAAAGAAACAAGAGCTTAAATTAACTAAACATTGGTACCTCTGTAATCAATAATGGCAGTGGCTGCTGTAATCACAGCAGAGGGTGGCTCGTAAAAAAGGAGCAGATTAGTGTAGCTGCTGTAGCCTTGTGCGTGGCAGCAAAATCAGGGAGGATGGCATAGAAATAGTGAAGAAGATGATCGCAATAGTGAAGAAGAGAGGAGAAGACATAAAGGCCCTCATTTTTATCACGAAAAAACGGAAAGACCCTCATTTTTTACTGCCAAAAGACTAAAAGGCTCTCACTTTTATCACAAAGATAGAAAGGACCCTGTTTTTTTGCGAAAAGGCAAAAGAGCCCTTATGGTTTATTCTGTTTGAACCAATTAGGGTCTTCCTTCTGCGATCTCTTCTCACTTCTCATTCACGACCTTCCGTCTCTTCTGGTTACTTTGATCTTCCTCTCCTCTTTGCAACTTTTGCTGTTGTGCAACTTGGGCGTTGTTATGGATGACTATGGCGTGATCTTCACTTTCCTATTCTCTATGCCACCAAACCTCTTCTTCTCCCTTGTTTGTCTCACCTCCCAACCTTTTGTATAGCGACCATACTGCTACATGCTACACCACAATAGCATTTTGGGGGTCATTCGCTATGCTATTTGACTCTGTCATTGAATGCATGGATTAGAACTCAAGTGGGCTTAAATCTAGACGGAGGCAACGACTAGAACATACCTAGGATCTATGTTGTCAATCCCGGCGAGATCCCGTTATCCCGATGCAGTGGAGGGGTTGGCCGCGACGCCACCAATCGGGAAAACGCTATCATCGTGACCCATTATCCCTGCCCCGAACTGTTATTGGACCCCTTAATGGCATTTTAAATAACACAAGTTTTTATTTTATTTTTCATTAAGGGTATCTAGGTCAATTTGCACCCACTTGAGCCATAATTTTTTATTATTATAAAATCCATGAAGGGGTTGTTTTAGCATCGAGAAAAAGAAAACGTTTTGCTTTCCCTTTGTTTCGTTCTTCGCTTGCTTCCTTCAACTTTGTTATGTTTTTGCTCTGATGTTTTTCATTCTTTTTGTGATTGTTTTGTCTGCTTTGTTTCTTCTGCTTTGTTTTGTTGATTACAATTACTATTAGAACTTGATTATGATGTTGGATTTTGGTTATTTATAAATTTAATATATCTCCTTTAATTGTGTCTCTGGCTATTTTTTAGTATTTATGTATACTGTTTGTATTTTATGTTTAGTTTATATACTGTTTTTTCACCTTTGCAATAGCATTCATCCTGCTATCCCATTTTGATGGTTCGGCGCTCCGCCCTGCTATCTGAGGTTGAAAACTTAGCCTAGGATGGAGGGAGGGGATGCAACAGAGCTTGAGACATAGATAGAGGTTGGAATAAAGCCTTTATGGATGGAAGGGATGTAATAGAGGCTAAGATTGAGACTGGGATAGATAGGGGTTGGAACAATAACAACTTACTAAGGTGGGGTCTGTGGCGACGCGACTCACAACAACTGTTGGCTCAAAATTCGAAGTAGAGAGGAGAGAGTTAAGAAGAAGAAAAAGGAAAGTGAAGAAGATGAAGGAATAATTTCATATCCTAGAAAGAATAAGTTTTAGGGTTTTATTTTGCACAAAAATCCTAAAATACACCCGCAACACAATTACCTGTCGTTAACGTAGCTGCGACAACCTTGACTCTATTTGCGCAGCCTTGTCGTTGGTGGTGGTTTCTACCCACTGCTCTGTGATGCGACGACCACAATAGCTTTTCTGGCCAACAAATGATAACATAGATTTTGAATTTTAACAAATCGCAATTCCTGTGATTTGCTATTTAGTGCAAAGTATTGTGAAATAGCCGCTATTGCAGCGCTGTAACACTATAGCATAGGAGAATTTTAGCAAACTGCTATTTTATGCGATTTGCAATTGACGACATTGGTCCTATTGCGAATAGTCCCTACCAATGTGGTCAAACTCGATATCCCACCCAAGATTGTTTGGACATGGAAAGATCGTAAATCGTGGGATCGTAAGATCCCATATAAGAGATATAATTAAATAATTAAATTTATAAATACATATTAAATTTATAAATACCAATGGGTAGAAAAGTTCACCAACACAAGAGAAAAGCATTTCTCCTACGATCTTGTGACCGCTCCGACACGGTTGAGGGTGAACAACGCGTGAGATCGTACGATCTAGCACCGACCCTTTTGATCTTCCCACTGCTTCAGCACAGTTAAGGGTGAACAACTCCTGAGATTGTACGATATCAAGATCTAGCATGAGTTTGACAATCCTGGGCCTTACTAAAGTTATCGACGAGGAGACTTGTAAAATACAAGTATGAAAACGATTATTATAGTGTCTACCCATACCATACCTTATTCATTGCCATATCTAAGTATGGAGGACATCTAGCCACTGTTAGAGTTGGGGCCTTTGGATGCAGAGGATTTATTGCCCATGTAGGGAGATTTTTGGCGGCCGTAGAGAAGATAGAGGTTATGATCGCCTATATTTGAGCTATCAAAGATATGTATGTATGAGGGGGTCTCGACTAGTGTCAGGACACAGAGTGGTGCTACAAAAGATTTTCCTGCAGCAATAGAACTGCCCCATTTGCTCCATGCCATGCTTCACTGTGCAAGAGACTCTTCGTTCCTTCAACACTTTTGATGGAATTGTATGAGAGGTCCATGGATGAGGCTTGCTTTGCCATGGACAAGTTGCAGTTATAGAAGGTTGCAATCTCCAGCTCAAAAGATTCATTGCTTGTCCTGCATGTTTCTTGCAATGAACTTATTTGTCTACATGACTTGTATGAGTCCCTACAATCTCTTTCATATCACCGGGGGCGGCTCCAACTTCTTTCTTGCTGTCACTATTGGCCTAGTGTCAATGTTGTCGATTGCCGGTGGTAGAATATGGAGGAAGGCTAAAGATCAGCCATATAATCATATGCCATTGTGGCCTATGGAGCTGCCATGGTGGGCATCCCTTCACGAATGATCTATTGCGTTCGTAAAAAAATATGCCACGCCATGGCCGCCATTTAACTACATTGCTTCCTGTTATGCTTTCCGTACTCTTTGTCAGTTATAGGAAGAGCTTTGGGCTTTAAGGCTTTGTATTAATTAACCTAGCTAGATATATTAATTGTAGTAATGTGGTGTAACTGTTTGAATAAAGACTCAACTACCATTGTCAACACGGTATTTTCGGGGTTCTCTACTAGGGTTGCTCTTCAACCTCTTCAAGAGATCATTCTTATCTTCCAACATCCTGACTAGAGGCCATATGTTCATGCCTATCAAGTGGCTAATTGTTTCCCAGCCTTGGTTGCCAATTTAGGCCATTCATCTCCTTCCTTTGAATAAGACTCAACTACCATTGTCAACATGGTATTTAACTGTTTGAATAAGACTCAACTACCATTGTCAACGTGATATTTTCAGGATTCTCTACTAGGGTTGCTCTTTTTCAAGAGATCATTCTTATCGTCCAACATCCCGACTATATGTTCATGCCTATCGAGTGGCTAATTGTTGCCCAGACTTGGTTGCCAATTTAGGCCATTCATCTCCTTCCTTTGATTGGATTGTTCAAGATTCTGTTTTACCTGATTTAGGCATTTTATTAGCTGATAATGTTAGAGACATTAGATTGCCTCATTCTTTTGCTTAATTCCACTCCTTTTCTTATAAGACAAAATGCAGTTCTAGTAAAACAAATTGCAGTTAACTAATTTTTATTTAGTAAATTTAAATATTTTTGCTTAAAAATAAATACCGAAGAGAGTTCTACAAGCGCCCATAGGAAGCAATATTTGGCTGCTAACAGTGTGAACTTCCTCCAACATAGAAGGGGGTTGAGTTTGCTAGATCCTAATAGTTTTGTCATAGTAGTTAGTTTTCAGTTATCTTGTTGCATTTGGGTTTGCAAAAGGCCGAAAATTGTTTGTATTGTATAACATTTAGTATCATGAAAATGCCGGCTTGATATGAAAATGCATGTGATAAAAAAAATAAGATAAAGACCAGGTGGAGAACTTAATTGCTTGCATTTACTTATATCTATTGCAGGTTGTAAAGAAAAGTGCTGCCAATCAAGAATTAGCTCCAACCACGACATGGCCACGCGTCATTAGGGGATCTCCATTTTCAACTGCCAGGTTTCCCAGACCTCCCTTTGCAAGAGGTATTCCTGGTTCATTTAGACCCCGACCCCCATTAAAACTGGGTGCAAGGAGCATGCAATGGAAGCGGGATGCTCAGGGTAGTCCAGCTGACAGTAGTTCGTCCGTGAATACCAGCAATATTGCCATTCCTGCTACTCGTGGTCTGACTTACATTAGAACACAATCTAAGTCAGATGGCTTGGGTACCACGTAATTCAATTATTGAGATGGTGGTAAACTAGTGTCACATCAGAGTCTTCATATCTAATATAGCACAAAATTTAGTAAAAATATATTAATCTAAGGAGACACCTGGTTTAATTTCTGAATTTTTATTCTGTACATGGAGGTTATTTGAATATTTAGAGACTAAGTTGCCTATGTAGGTAGTAGGCTGCGTTTAATAATGTCTATATTTGGTCTAAGGTTGAAGCTACAGAAGAGGAGAACGTTGATTTTGTTGGATTGAAGGTTAGAAGAGTGTAATGGAGAATATGGGGGGTTGATTTTGTGGGATTGAAGGTTAGAAGAGTGTAATGGAGAATATGGGGGATTATCCACAGTTGATGTGGGTGGTTAGGGTGGATTATGGTCTTTTTTATTGCGGGAGAATCTGTTTCACTGCCTTTTGTTTTTGTAAGTGTTACCGGTGAAAGATTAATAAACAAAAAATTAAAAAAGAAAAGTTGAGTTTTATTGGACGGCTTCCTTTACTTATTTTATTTGACTTAAGCTTCATTTATTTCATTGTTAATATAATAAATTATTTTATTCTTTCTGTAATGTTACAGTTGTGTATTTGCTGCTACTGCTGATTTGTTAATGATTTGTAGCCAACTAGCAGTTAAGTTCTGTTTCATGAACGGATTCAACGAAGTTTAGAATGAAATAACCATAACAGAAACTACATTTAACCATAAATTGAAGCAAATTCCAGCATAGATGCAAGCAACTTGACATGTAAAGAAAGTTTCAAATTCAAATTGATCACAAGACACCATTCTCATCATTATACAATATCCATTGTTAAACAACCCCATTTATAATTATCTATATATGTAAAAAACATTATCCAACAGTCTTAAAAGACTTATGAACATGAGTAAGAAGATCCTTATCTCTATTCCACTCAGGAGTAGGAGCATTAACAAAATGAGCATAAAGCTTATTATTAGCACAAGTAACAGAAATCAAACTATGAGTAGCAACACCATCAATCTCATAAACATAATAAACTTGACCCTTTTCATCTTTCACTTCTTCAGAACTAACTTTCTCAGCACTACCGATCAAATCCTGTAAATCCACATCAGAAAGTGCCAAGTTGTTCAAAACAGCATCTTTTGGTGCTAATTGACGAAACCCAGAAAGGAAAGTTAAATACTCTTTCTCTGTTCTCTTCTTTGGGTTATAGAATTCACTATCTGTTCCATTTGTACCCTTTTCAACTTTTGAAATTAAACGTTCTTTCCATCCTTCTGGAACGTCGTAGATGTATTCAGCTGAGTCTTTTTTGTTTGAGTTTCCGCCATAGCCACCGTAGTTTGCGGCGCTTGCGGCGGTGCCGTAGTAGAGATTGTAGGTGGAGGATTCTGCTGCTAATGAAGGTGATGATGTGAGGATTGTGGCTATGGCTGCTGCGGCTGTTAAGGTTGTGGTTAGAGGTTGTTGGTGTTTGAATAAGAGATGAGGTTTGGATGGTGGTTTTGGTGTAGTGGTTGTTGTGGTGGTGGTGGTTGAGGAGGAGAAAATGGGTGGTGGTGATGAGAAAATGGTGGCCATTGTTTGTGTTATTTTTCTTTTTTAAGGATATGTAGTGTTTTGTTAAGATTTGTTGTCCATTGATGTGTGGATTTTTTTCTTATCTAGAGTTCGGCTTATGTGGATGCTCCTGATATTGTAATGAGTAGTTGGTATTTGGATATTGATGTTTAAAATAACCAATAAATCATCGTTTTATATCGTGAAAATGTAAATACAAATGAATTTCAGATTTTAAATTTATTAAATATTAATTTATTTTTTTCATTTGTTTAAAATTAGTTAAAATATTTATTTTATTATAAAGAGTTTTTTTTTCTTAAAAAATTTAAAGAACATTTTAATTAATGTAAGACAACTTAGGTGAGTATTAAAGATCCCAAATTAACTTAAATTTCCAATTTCAAAACTTAAAAAAAAAATAGTTTACTCTGAAAAATAACCATTCTATGTGTGTGGCAACTCTTGTGATTATTCAAACAGAAAAATAAAAATAAAATAAATTAATAAAATAAAAACAAAAGAAAAAATAAAATAAAAATAAAGTCACTTTTTTCACAAAAAACTCTAGTCGTCATTGATCTCGTGCTCCTCTCTCCCACTCTTGCGTCTTGCCATCGCATCTTCATATCTATTGTATCTCGCTATGTCTCATGTCTCTCTCTCTTTGCCTCACGGTTCTCACTCTTGTGTCTATCTACCTCTCACAAAATTCCTATTATCCATCGATGACTATGTATACCACACAAAACCTGTTGTCGCACATAACCTCACTATCATACAAAGTTGTTGTGGACAAGGATAGCAATGGGTAGGGTTTGGGTAGGATATCCGGACCCGTACTCTCTTGCGTATCAACTTCAATACCCGTACATTTACGCTCTAGGTAGTTAAGTGTCCGTACCCATATCCGTTACTCACACTTTAACTAAAAAAAATTGATAATAAATAATATTATTGTGATTAAATTTAAAAATTATTCAAATATCTTAAATCCAATCATAAAATATTATAAATCAAAATATTTTTTAACTCAAAACATTTCAAATAAACATTCATTATAATATATATTTAAATATTCATAATAATATTTTGTGAAGTTGCAACTTGCAAGTCATACGACAATATTATCTGAGATAATTGATACAAAGTTACAAGTATAATTATAAAGTCACGATTAATAAGATATAACTATTAGTTATAAAATCACAATTATTTACCTATTTATCATAATCAAATCCTTAAAAGATTTACAAACGTTTATATTTCAATTATAAATATTGTAATAGTCCAATGATCTTAATAAATGTTAAAACATAAAAGAAAACAATTAATTAAACTAATCACTAATATAATAAATAAATAACTAACTAAATAAATAATATATTTATATAAGTGTCGGTGCAGGGCGGGGTGGGTACCGTACCCGCACCAGTACCCGCTTAATTTTGCTCGCAATTATCCGTCCCTATGCCCATACCCATTATGCGGGTTTTTACCCTAGCCAATGTGAATTTTTTTTGCGGGTACCCACTAAGTATGGGTCTAATTGTCATCCCTAATTGTGGATTAAGGTGTGCCCTATCTATTATTCAACTTGATGATTTAGTTTGAGTTTATGTTTCCTAATCAAGAGTAGTTCATTTTTTATAGTTAAATGTTAGTAAATTAGTAACTAAGTTAGTTTGTCCGAGTTTAAACACGAAAGCTCCTTCTTATAACTCCTTCAACATTCCTTAGTCCACCAAGCGAACTACCTACCTGAGATCAAAAGTAATTCATTTGAAATCTTAATTTTATAAGTTTGCATTGGAGGGTTTACTTTCTTTTTCTACATGTGGATATTGTTCTAATTAATATATATTTAAATGTCAACTAATTTTGCGTCTAATTTTACATATTGCATTGTTGGCTTTCCATGTTTGTGGCATTGCATTAACGATTGAGTTGGCAAAACTTTAATTGATGAATTATTTATGATGTACAAAGAAGAGGTACATGTGATGCTTACAAGTAAAAAGATCTGTCAAAAAAGAAAGAAGTAATATTTTAGTAATTGAGAAACATTATTTTTTTAGTTCTTACTTTCATATCACATTAAAGAGATTCATTGTATCTTAATTCTTAGTTCCCTTCTAGATTGGTTTGGGTATGGCCTACATTTGATTCATTAAGTCCAATGTGAAATTTTGAGTTGCAGTTTTGTACATTATCTTATAGGATAGATGTTCATCTAACCCCCTTATTTTGCATTTTTGGCATTTTATCGAATTCTTGTTTCCAGTAACGTATTTGGGCTGAGAAAGCAAAAACTGAAGGCAAATGATCATTCATCGAACGTAGAGCCTGTATTTTGTCTTTAGGTTGTGCATTATTGGTGTTATGGCTTTAAATTTTTTCTTTTGAAACTAACAAGGCCATCTTCATGTTCCGTCATGGCCTCCAAATTTTTTATCCAACTCTCTCAGATGTTTTAAACACCCCTAACAAAAATGAGAAAAATCAGTCTTTTTCAAACGAATAATTGATTCTTCAATTTTCTATTGTATTATTTCAATTATGAAAAATTCGGTATACCATACTTATTTGGACCCTATAAACATAAATATCTAAGATGAGACAATATCATTTTGGAGGAAGTGTATTAAAATTTGGTTAATGTCTGTTGTGAACCATAACTATGGAAATTGGTATATATATGACAATTCCCAATAATATAATTTTTGACTTATCGTTTCATTAATTACCAAAATATGTTGTCATTTTGCACTTATAACTTTTTTCATATATCTAATTGTAAAGTTCTCTTACAATAGACATAATATTTTGATACATATAAAATTTAGATTTATATAGATTAAGAGTGTGATTGTTACAATTTTTATTGTAAATAATCGTTTTTTTTATGTAAAATAATCACTTTTAAAAATTTGCAACTATTTGTTACAATCTTTTAGAAAAGGAAAATCTAAAAAAATAATCTAAAAACTATGTTTTTGAGATTTTACTTTTAGTGACTTCTCAAAAAAATTATTTTTTATAACTAATATTTTTTTTTATTAAAAATGAAGTAATTTTCACTATGATAGACAACCAAGGACAACTTCTCATTTTATTAAAAACTATTAAGAGAGTCGTTGAATTTTCTCCATCAGAATCATTGACTTGATTGTTGGAGTAAGATGCTGTGTTTCTTGAATAATCAAAGTCAGAGGCAGATGCAAAGCTGTGTGACTTAGAATTAGTGGCATGAGAAACTTCACCTTGGTGTCTTTATGAGGGTTATTTCAGCTTCAGAAGCAGCACTTTGGAACATGTAATATTCAACATCATTGCAACTTCAGAGGCAACATTTTGGAGCTTGTTGCAGTGATCAAATTTAGTAGAACATAGGCTTCAGAGGCAGACTTGAAAAGTGGCTTTAGACTTCAGAACTCTTACTTTGTTTCCCTACTTGATATGCTTCACAAATGACTTCTGATTTGAACTTAAGATTTGGTAAGCCTATGACAAGTTGTTATTTGTATGATTTTGGGATTAACCTCAAATTGGCATTACCTAATCTCGTATGCCAAATCAGTTGCTCATTGCTCACAGACACAAAGCATATGACCTTTTGTGGTGCTAAGTTAAAAAGGTTGGTTTTATAAAGGTTCCCTTGCCTTTGGCTAGTAAATAGAACATAACCATAATTTTGACTTATAGCTCTATAAGACTTTTGATTAAAGACAATGTTATAACCACTATCACTTAATTGACTTATGCCACATAGTTTATATTTTAGTCTCTTTACTAATAGTACATTATTTATAGAAGTTGAGGAATTTTTACCAGCTATGTCGTGTACAATGATATGACCTTTATGCTTTCCTCCAAAAGTCACTAAGCCTCTGTTGATCAAAGTTAGGTTTTGGAACATAGTCCTTTCTCCCGTCATAAGTTGCGAGCATCCATTGTCCAAGTACCATTACTAGTGTTTCAACTTGGTTGTTGAGAACATCTAAAACATATACAATTTTATCTTGGTACCCACATTTGGTTGGTTATAGTTTGTTAGCCTTGAAAGGTCTCTTGTCTTTTCATGTGGTTAGCTTAGGACAAGATGTTTTAGAGTGACATTTCTTAGGGAAGATAATACATCAAATATTAGAGGGAGTTGATTTTGGTTCAATTATTGTTTCTTCAAATACTATTCCTCTTTTTCCATTTCTACTAACACCATAAATCATAGAGGCAAGCTTACTTCTTTCTAAACTATTAGCAATAAAATCTTGAAAAGCTACTTCATATTTGTCAGAGTTGCATATAGTATATTATGATGGTTTAGAGCCATAATTGTTTTGTAGAATTAAGTTTTCCTTTTTAAGTCTAGCTAAGTCATTTTTAAGACTATCAACTTCTTCAATTAAATTTTCATTTGCCTTTCTAAGAACGCTCGATTTTAATGTGATGTGATTTTTATTTAGAGAATCATTAACAAAAATCAATTCACGATGAGTCAAATAAAAAAATACCTTTATTTCTTCATCTACAGACTCACTTCTAGAGTCAGTGTTAGGGTCAGCATCAGCCATTAGAGCCATATTTGCTTGTTCTTCATCATTAGAGGATTCATTAGAGTTATCCCATATGACCATCATAACTTTCTTCTTGGGGTTTGAATGTTTCCTATGAAACTTCCCTTTCTTTAGATTTTTTGACATGTCTATGTTCATTGCATCTATAGCAGATGATGCTTTCCTTATCACATTTTTCACCATTTCTTGTGCTAGACTGCTTGGAACCTTTCTGAGGGAAAGATTTCATCTTCTTGTGCCATATCATATGAATTCTTCTTGATATGGATGCAAACTCTTCCTCTAAATCTTAATTCTGATCCCTTAGTCATCCTTTGATTTAGTTGTTGCTTGTAAAGCTTTCTTCTTCTTGGTCTTTAGAGCAAAAATCTTCTGCTTCTTTTTGGGCGCATCCTCTGCAAGTTCAATCTCATGAAATAGGAGGGAGTAAATTAATTCCTTCAATTTAAGAGTATCTAGATTATTTTCTTTCTGAATGACAATGATCTTAGATCTCCATTTACTGGGCAGACTTCTTAGGATTTTCTTGACATGATTAACAGATGTATAACACTTTTCAAGTACTCTTAACTTTGAGACCAATGTTCAAAATCTGGAAAACATAGTCTCATTGTTTTCGTCTTCCTCAATATGAAACAACTCATACTTTTTGACTAGAAGATTAGCCTTTGCCTCTTGAAGCTGCTTGCTTCCTTCATAATTCAGGATCAAATTATCATAAATGCTCTTTGTTGTCTCCTTGTTGGTGCACTTGTCAATATCCTTGAAAGTGATTGCATTTTCCATGAATGTTCTGGACTTATGATGCATCTTATACATCTTCATTTGATTAGCCTTCATCTCCTTTCTTGAAATTTCAATATCATCTTCTTTTTTTGGATCAGTATAACCATCTTCTACCAAGTCCCAAAGTTAGAGATCTTGTGAAATAAAGAAACTCCGCAGTCTGTCCTTTTAGTGTTGGGGGATACAACCTCTGATTTGCGAAAGAATTATGCAGAATAATGCTTATTCTAACAATATGCGCAGCAGTTTGATAAATTTGAAATTTACTAAACACAAGATTAAACAAGGTCCCTAATAAACAATTCTAATGAATGTCAAACTATATGGATCATGGTATATATGGAGAAATGCATCAGAAAACAATTATTATCCAAGATGTTGATTTTCATGCAATTATGTCAAGACAATTAATCATGCGAATTCACTTAACATAGAATCTTTGTCGTGCATTCAATCAATATCAGAAACGTAATAATTGCAGGAATTTAAACGAGATAAGGGAAAGAAAAGTGTACGCTGATTTTTGTACTGGTTCAGCCGTCTCGTGACGACCTACATCCAGTCCTAAGATCCAACTAGATCTTAGCCTTTCCTATAGAACCTCTTAGAATCAGTTTACAGATTTTACACAGCGCCTCACACCAATCTTAAACTATTCTACCTGTTCTATCTTTCCCTCCCTGAATTCCCGAGTTTAAATCCCATAAACTCTACCAAGAATCCAGTCAAGCGTCTTCTCGTTGACAGCCCTCAACCCCGAAGAACAACACCAGTAACAACTGGATTTTCTCACAGTAATTTGATTACAGAAAATGATTTAAAGAATTTGAAACAAATCAATTATACAAAGTTCTTGATCTTCATTCTTCTCAAAGCTATCTTTCTCAATTCAGTCTTTTTCAATCCTCATTGATCACAAATGTTGATTGTTCATGGCTGAAAAAGATGTTCAAAGTAATATCAGTTGAGAAAGAGTTAGTGGTAAATTGTGTTTTGTGAAAGTTATGAAAAACAATTATGTCATATGTGTTATGAAAGTTATGTATGAAAGCAGTTTATATTGTTTTTGGAAAAACAACATATGAATCGATTTGGCCAATCAATTCATTAAAGTTATAAAGCACACTAATCGATTTATCCAATCGATTTCGCGAATCTTGTTTTTCTTGAATCTTGAAACTGCATAAACTAACCGATTTAACTAATCGATTATTTTAACTGAGTTCTTCAGACTTGGATGAATGTACATAATTGAATCGATGTTCATAATCGACTTGGCGTGTTTTGTTCAAACAACGAGATCATAACAATCGATGTACTTAATCGATTCAACCATTTCAGTCATCTCTGTTTCTAAAACTTTTTGTACCAATTGCTTTAGTAAATCGATTTCACTGGTTCCAGGGACACTGTGATTTTCACAAATCGATTTGCCTAACCGATTGTGGACTTAAGTCTGAAGCTTATTTCAACAGTTGGTTCATTCAATCGATTTACCAAGTTTTTGATGCCAAACTTAATTCAACAGAAGTAAATTAGTAGATTGTGCTAATCGACTGTGTATGTTCCAGACCAAGGTTATTTTGAATCTTATTTTAGTAAATAGATTTGCCTAATCGCTTTATTAAAAATTGGTTTGGCTCTAGGACATTCACACTCGATTGTGTCAATCGATGTAGACAAACAAAAATAAAGATTTGATTAATTGATTTTCCAAATCGATTAGCTTGCAAGGCATGCCACTCACTTGCACATTTTAATTTCAGTAAATGTACCAATCGATTTGTCTAATCGATGTAAACAATCAGTTCAGTCCTGGTGATTTAAATAATCGATCTGCCTAATCTATTTGTGGCAAATTGGCTCTCTGACTTGCACAATTTATTTTCTAATAAGTGTACCAATCGATTTGCCTGATCGATTGATAGCCTGTTTAATTTTCCATTGGATGTGCAAATCGATTTTGCCCATCGATTGATTAATCCCAGACTGCATAATATCATTCAACCCTGTTACAGAATCGATTTGCTTATGGATCTTCATGCTTTTGTTGTTTTCTTGAGTTCCAAGCAATTGTGTCAAGTTTGTAGGATTGAGTTGTTGTTCCTGAAATTTTTCTCAGTTCACAATGTTAGATTTATTTCAAGATGTATGTTTGTCAATAATATAAAAAACGAACATATGTCTAACAATCTCCCCCTTTTTGATTTAAGTGACAAACATGCAATTTTAACTTGAGAAACATTTCAAATTTCAAAGGAAAACAATGTAATAATAACAGTCTAGTAAAGCTCCCCCTAAATATGAGTACCATTCTTTTCATATAGTGAAATAAGGGTTAGAGCTAATCAGACAAAACATATCTTATTAGAGTAATTTGCATATACTGAAATCAGAACTGTTAGTAGAATATTTATCAGAGCATATATAAAACAAACACTTATCAGAGATTATCATAGCATAGTACAAGTTATAAATTTCTCTCCCCCTTTTTTAATTAAGTCAAAAAGAGGTAAAGGAGAGAGGATTCAGAAGTTTGCTCCCCCTAAGTTGGTAGCAAACCTGAAAACTGAATGCTGCTATATAATGAAACTTGAAAAGATTAGTAACAAGAGCAGGAAATAACTTGTATCAGTTCAATAAACAGAAACAGATTATGGCACGCACTAGAAATCATCAAAATGAAATGCAGCAGTCAATATGATCAATAAACTCAACTATTATATTCATTCATCAAAAGGCAAATTACATCCAATTAAAAAAAACACAGAAAAGAGCAAAACAGAAAACAAAACAACTAAGAAAACTAAAGTCCTAAACATCTAGAGTTTGCTGGCCCTCATTATTATCTAGGGATGAGGCTGAGACCGTTGTATTACCCTCAGCAGGTGTCTCCTCATCATGAGTTTCAATAGCATCTAAGTGTGTCGGAGCTGGTTCTTCAGCCGCTTGTCTTCCAATTTCAGCAACATCGCTGAAGGACAACTTAATGCCCATATGTTCCTGAATTGCTGCCACATCTTGTGCCATCTGATTCTGATCGATTGAATCTTCTGGATAGCAGCTTCCATTCTCTCATTCAATGCCTCCATCTTGGCGTTGTGTGCCGCTTGAGCTCCATAAATTCAAGCAGTTTGGTGAGCACCTCAGACCCTGCTGAAACTGACTCAGCAGCTGGTGGTTCAACACTTTGCTGGGTTTGTTTAGCACTGGCTTGAGGTCGCCTCCAAATGCCATTCACTTTGCGCAGCTGCATTTGGTTCACGATGGATTCACCAAATGTTAGAATGGTCTTGGACACTTCTTCACCCTTGACAGCTACCTTGAAGTGAGTGAGGATTTTTGTGATCAACTGTGGATACGGAAGCACCAGCTTTCCTTGCGCTGCTTCCTGCATGTGTCAAAGCATGATCCATGCCCAACTCATCTTGAGCTCTTTGCATAGACCCCACAGTAGCACAATGTCCAACCGTTGGACAACTGCGTGATTTCCGGAACGCGGGACAAGCAATCGGGTGAGCGCGTACATCAACATACGTTGCTGAACCTTCATCTGGACGATTGGAAGTGAAACAGATCCCACAAACCCTTCGACCATTAGGTCCTGCACAGGTGCTTGCCTCTCCAGAGACTCTTCCCATCCTTCGTCAGCAGCGTCGGCTTCGGTGCTGCCGTCAACTGAGTTTCCATGGTAGGGAAGTCCCGACAAGTTCGAGAACTCCTCATAAGACATGGAGATTTTCTTCCCCTTCACCATCGCTTTGAAGCCTATATCCGTCATCTTGATTGTAGCGTAGAATGCTCAAATCAGATTCGGATAAGTGTCAAGTGAGCAGGACAAGAAATCTTCCAATCCATGAAACCGAAGATGGTTTTGAAACGAAAAACCATCGTTGTCGAAGTATGTGAAGTCCAGTACACGAGCTTCGTGAATTTTCTTTTTGATGAACGTCGGAGGAAGCTTAAATTCCTCAGCTTGCTTGTTTTGAGGAGTAGGAGGTTTCTGTTGCGGTGTTGTCTTCTTTTGAGGGGTTGTCTTCTTCTATGGAGTTGAAGAATCACTCTTTTTCTTCTTCTTCTTTTGCGATACGTCTTTCATCGCATCTGCCATTAGCTTCTCAGTTGGGGTCTATTTCCTCTTCTTAGTTTTTCCTTGCTCTATTGCAACACCTTTGGCCTTATCTTGTGCTGCAATCTTATGAGTGGGAATGGGAACCCTTTTGGAAAGAGTGGGTGGAGGAGATGGGGTTCTTCCACTTGAAGAAGATGAAGTAGAGGGAGTAGAGGGAGAAGTTCTCTTTACTCTTGCCATAGTAGGTTGATTTGAGAATGAATCTGAAGTAGTATGAGCAAGATTGTAGTTGGTATGGATCAAAAACAGAGAAAAATCAGAGATTTGCAGAGGTTTGAACGCTGGAGTAATGAGAAATCGATGTTGGGGTTCGATTGCAACTGTTCCTTTTATACTGCTGGGTATGTAAATCGATTGGTCCAATCAATTTAGTTACCGTTGCTGGGGAAGATCAAAGAACGAGTGTGTAACGGCTAGTAAAAACACGTAACGGTAATAAAGTTAGTCGATTACCCAAATCGATGTCCATAGTTACCTAATCGATTGTTACAATCGATTTCGTATCAGTTCAGAAACTTCAGATAACAGACCAGACAGGAATCCATCTCAGCATCGATTTCCCAAATCGATTCTTTAAGTGAAACTCTCAATACAATTCTACCAATCGATTTCCCAAATCGAATTCGAATTTGCTCAGAGATCTTTCATATCAGTTCAGAAGCCAACTTGTCTCAGCATCGATTACCCAAATCGATCCTTTAAATGAAAATCTCAAACCAAATCTGACAATCGATTTTCCAAATCGATTCTTTAACCACTAAAGCATGAAGTTAGTCGAATTCCATAATCGATTGAACTGGGAAAGTAAGTACATCTGAAACTTCCTGGAAATGTCAAATCGATTATCCAAATCGATTTCGAGTGAAAAACTTGAGAAAATAGACATATTATGGGTTAAGTCGACTAGGGTAATCGATTTTATAAAGACACTTTCCTGTGTATCCACAGGATAATCAATGTACCTAGTCGATTAGACACATAACTCAAATCTGACTAGGATCTGTTATGCCCAGTTTCATCCTAATGTGATGGAAGCTATCCTTTGGCAATGCTTTGGTGAAGATGTCTACTAACTGCTCAGTTGTGTTGACGTACTCTAACTTGATGTTTCCACACTGAAACTGATCTCAGATGAAATGATGCCGAATTTCGATATGTGTGGTCCGGGAATGCATAACTGGGTTCTTAGTGATACTGATCACACTTGTGTTGTCGCACAAGATAGGAACAGTTCCTAAGTCCACACAAAAATCTAACAGGTGCTACTTCATCCACATGATATGGGCACAACAACTTCCAGCTGCAATGTACTCAGCTTCAGCTGTTGACAAAGCAATACTGGTTTGTTTCTTGCTGAACCAAGATACTAGTGAAATGCCTGGCAAATGACAAGTACTTGAGGTACTTTTCCTATCCAGTTTGCATCCAGCAAAATCTGAATCCGAATAACCAACCAAAGAACAAGTTGATCCCTTAGGATACCACAATCCAAGGCTCCTAGTTCCAACTAAATACCTGAAAATCCTCTTAACTGCACTAAGGTGAGACTCTTTAGGATGGGTTTGGTATCTCACACACAGGCAAACACTGAACATAATGTCAGGCCTGCTTGCTGTGAGATAGAGCAATGATCCTATCATGCCTCTATACCTAGTAACATCCACTGGTTTTCCTATTTCATCTCTATCTAAAAGGTTTCCTTGGCTCATTGGAGTATCAATGGGCTTTAAGCTATCAAAGGAGAATTTCTTTATCAAATCATTACAATACTTTGTTTGACTAATGAAGATACCTTGCTTGCTTTGGTTAATTTGAAATCCCAAAAAGTATGATAGTTCACCCGTCATTGACATTTCAAATTGACCTTTCATCAAATTTTCAAAATTTTTGCACAATTTTTCATTTGTGGATCCAATGATTATGTCATCAACATAAACTTGGACCAGCAAGATATCATTTTCATTAGTTTTTATGAAAAGTTTCTTGTCAACATTTCCTCTCAAAAAGTTTTGTGAAATGAGGAAATTGCTAAGCTTCTCATACCAAGCTCTAGGAGCTTGTTTCAACCCATAGAGGGCTTTTGTTAGCTTGTACACATGATTAGGAAATTCTGGATTTTCAAACCTAGGTTTGGCTAACAAAAACTTCCTCTTGGATCTCACCATTGAGAAAGGCACTTTTCACATCCATTTGATAAAGCTTAAAGTCCATTATACATGCATAAGCAAGGAGTATTCTAATGGCTTCTAGTCTAGCTACAGGGGCATAGGTTTCATCAAAATCTATTCCCTCCTCTTGGTTGTAACCCTTGGCTACTAACCTAGCTTTGTTTCTAGTTATGACACCATTCTCATCTAGCTTGTTCCTAAACACCCACCTTGTTCCTATGATGTGCTGGTTTTCTGGTTTAGGTACTAGCTGCCACACTTTGTTCCTCTCAAATTGGTTTAGCTCCTCTTGCATAGCAAGTATCCACTCACTATCTAGTAAGGCTTCCTTAATGTTCTTAGGCTCAATCTGAGATACAAAGTTTGTAAGGTTACAAAAGTGTCTAAGGTTCCTTCTAGTTGCCACTCCTTTTGAGATGTCACCTATGATGTTATCTATGGGATGGTTTCTATTGAACTTCCACTCCTTAGGTAACTCATCTATTCTAATAGGTTCAACACAGTCACTATTTGTTGGAGGTGTAGGTTCCTTTGGGTCTAAAGGTTCAGATTCTATAACTTCATCCAAAGAAGCATCAACAATAGAAGGAGTGTTGTTCAAGTTTTCTTTAAAAAGTTCATCAAATTTCACATGAACTGATTCTTCTATTGTCTTTGTTCTCTTGTTATAGATTTTATAGGCTTTGCTAGTTTGGGAATAACCTAGAAAGATACCCTCATCTGCCTTGGGATCAAACTTGCCTAGGTGTTCTTTACCATTGTTCAAAACAAAGCACTTGCAACCAAACACTCTAAAGTAGGAAATATTAGGCTTTCTACCCTTGTACAACTCATAAGGAGTTTTTCTAGGTATTGGCCTAATCAAAACCCTGTTGACAACATGCGTAGCAGTGTTAATCGCATCAGCCCAGAAATACTTGGGAGTATTTGAATCTTTCAGCATGGTCCTAGCTAACTCCTCTAAAGACCTATTCTTCCTCTCCACTACACCATTTTGCTGTGGTGTCCTAGGGGCTGAAAACATGTGATGTATGCCATTCTCTTCATAATAAGTATCAAAAGAATCATTTTGGAATTCACCTCCATGATCACTTTTGATGGACATAATTTTCTGACTTGTTTCATTTTGAACTAAGTTTGCAAACTTTTTAAAAATAGAAAATGTGTCACTTTTATGAGTCAGAAAATAAGTCCAAGTGAATCTAGAATAGTCATCGATTAACACAAATCCATATAGGTTACCTCCAAAACTTCTCACTTGGGATGGTCCAAACAAATCCATGTGTATAAGTTGCAAAACCCTATTGGTTTTGACTATATCTATTGGGGGAAAAGAAGACTTGACAAACTTACTTTTCTCACAAGAATCACACAGCCTATCCTTAGAAAACTTTCTATTGGGAAGACCTATGACTAACTTCTTGCTAACAAGTCTATTCAAATGATCAATATGAATGTGTGCAATGCGTTTATGCCATAACCATGTCTCATCAGCATTTGATAATAAGCAACAAACAGAATTAGCAGGCATAGCAGTCAAATCTAGCATATAAATGTTATTAACTCTATCACCTACTAATTTCATACTCTTATCATGCTTGTTCTCAATTATGCAAGAAAGTGGTGAAAAGCTTACTTGAAAACCATTGTCACATAGCTGACTTATACTTAGAAGGTTATGTTTCAGCCCTTCCACATATAAGACATTTTTAATTATGGCAGTTGATTCGCTGCCAATGTTACCTTCACCGCATATCTTGCCTTTGTTATTATCGCCGTACTTTACAAATCCACCTTCTTTTAGATTTAGGGACAGAAACATTGACTTGTCCCCTATCATATGCTTTGAGCATCCACTATCAAGATACCATTGGTGTTTAGTTGATCTCAAGCACACCTGCAATAAACTCAGAAATTCAATTTAGGTCCCCAATTTAAATTGGATCCTGGGGGGTCAGTTTGAACATCTTGTGTCTTGACTTTCCAAACCTGTTTACATCCTCTATTGGCAAGTCTTTTTAATTTGCAATTGTAAACAAAATGTCCTTTTCTACAACAAAAATGACAAGTAACAACAGAGGATGCATACTGTTTTGGTTTGACAAAGAGATTATGCAAGTGGCTAGGTTTCACAAAATTCTGGTTATGCTTAACATTACCATATCCTATGCCATGTTTAGTCCTTTTCATATTAGCATGCATATTCTAGTTAAAACCAAGTCCAGATTTTATATTGACATTTCTCTAGTTGCTAAGAATATCATTCAGATTATCCTTGCTACTAGAGAATTTCAATAAATCAGACTTCAATAATGCAACAGAATTCTCAAGTTCAATGCATTTGGCATATTTATCATGTGCCTTTTTTAATTGTTCACATAAGTCCTCAATCTTCCTATAATCAGTTTTCATTTGATCATGCAACATACGTTGTTGTTCAAGCATTTTCTTAGTGCTAACTAACTGCTTAACAGATTTAACATATTCATCATGCAGTTCACTAAATGCATCTTGCAGTTCATCAAAAGAAGGATTATATTGAGAACTTACCTCACTTTCTGATTCAGAATCCGTGTTAGCCATGAGGCACATATTTGCTTCTTCAGTTTCTGAAGATGTGGAGGATTCTTCATTGACATTCCATGCAATATATGCTTTTCTGTTTTTCTGAGCTGGTTCCCTGCCTTTAGTTTTAGAATTTCTGTTTTTGTTCTGCAGCTTGTAACAATCAGCCTTGATATGACCAGTTTTTCCACACTCATAGCATGTGATTGTCTTACTGTCATTGTTCTTTGAGCTGGATTGTTTTCTGAATTTACTATCTTTCTTTTTCAGAAATTTCTTAAACTTCTTGACAAGTAATCCAAGTTCAGGTTTCTCATCATCTTCACTGCTTGATTCATCTGAGCTGCTCTCATGTTCAGATTTAGACTACTGTGTTTGGGCTTTCAACGACAATCCTTTTCGTTTTCTGTCAACTTGCTCAGCTTCATTGAGTCTATGTAGTTCCATTTCATGCTCCCTCTGTTTTCCAAACAATGTAGCTATTGTCATGCTTCCTAGATCTTTCGATTCTGCAATGGCAGTGATTTTTGGTTGCCATTCCCTAGTCAAACACCTCATCACCTTGCTAATTTGCTGATCATTATCAATCTCTTTGCCTAAGGCATTTAGGTTGTTGACTATGTGTGTAAACCGGGTCTGCATGTCGTTCACCGATTCTTCTTTCTTCATGCTAAACAATTCGTACTCGTGCATGAGGGTATTTATCCGAGCTCTCTTTACGTTTGTGGTTCCTTCATGTGTCTGCTGAAGTGTGTCCCACATCTGTTTTGCTGTCTTGCAATTTGAGACTCTGAAGAATTGATTATGACTCAAGGCTGTAGTGATAATGTTCTTGGCTTTGGCGTTGTACCCAACTTTCTTTTTGTCATCCTCAGTCCAGTCACTTTTAGGCTTTAGGATTGCTGATTCACCTGTACCTGCTATTGTTGGCACAAACGGTCCATTTTCAACAACACCTAGAATGTCAATACCACTAGCTTCAAGAAAAATTAGCATGCGTTGTTTCCAATACATGTATGCGGCTCCATTAAAAGCAGGAGGCCTAGCTAATGATGCTCCTTCTCCTAGGAAATCAGAAGTCATGACCCTTTTTTGAGAAAAACAATTCTTTAAAAAAAGGCAGACTCTTGATGCCAATTGTTGGGGGATACGACCTCTGATTTACGGAAGAATTATGCAGAATAATGCTTATTCTAACAATATGCGCAGCAATTTAATAAATTTGAAATTTACTAAACACAAGATTAAACAAGGTCCCTAATAAACAATTCTAATGAATGTCAAACTATATGGATCATGGTATATATGGAGAAATGCATCAGAAAACAATTATTATCCAAGATGTTGATTTTCATGCAATTATGTCAAGACAATTAATCATGCGAATTCACTTAACATAGAATCTTTATCATGCATTCAATCAATATTAGAAACGTAATAATTGCAGGAATTTAAACGAGATAAGGGAAAGAAAAGTGTACGCTGATTTTTATACTGGTTCAGCCGTCTCGTGACGACCTACATCCAGTCCTAAGATCCAACTAGATCTTTGCCTTTCCTATAGATCCTCTTAGAATTAGTTTACAGATTTTACACAACGCCTCACACCAATCTTAAACTATTCTACCAGTTCTATCTTTCCCTCCCTGAATTCCCGAGTTTAAATCCCATAAACTCTACCAAGAATCCAGTCAAGCGTCTTCTCGTTGACAGCCCTCAACCCCGAAGAACACCACGAGTAATAACTGGATTTCTCACAGTAATTTGATTACAGAAAATGATTTACAGAATTTGAAACAGATCAATTATACAAAGTTCTTGATCTTCATTCTTCTCAAAGCTATCTTTCTCAATTCAGTCTTTTTTAATCCTCATTGATCACAAATGTTGATTGTTCATGGCTAAAAAAGATGTTCAAAGTAATATCAATTGAGAAAGAGTTAGTGGTAAATTGTGTTTTGTGAAAGTTATGAAAATCAATTATGTCATATGTGTTATGAAAGTTATGTATGATAGCAGTTTATATAGTTTCTGGAAAAACAACATATGAATCGATTTGCGAATCTTGTTTTTCTTGAATCTTGAAACTGCATAAACTAATCGAT
Source organism: Cicer bijugum (assembly GCA_037974875.1). Taxonomy (NCBI): domain Eukaryota; kingdom Viridiplantae; phylum Streptophyta; class Magnoliopsida; order Fabales; family Fabaceae; genus Cicer; species Cicer bijugum. Next base: position 4,466,159 of record JBBPBT010000487.1, read on the forward strand.
TTAACTAATCGATTATTTTAACTGAGTTCTTCAGACTTGGATGAATGTACATAATTGAATCGATGTTCATAATCGACTTGGCGTGTTTTGTTCAAACAACGAGATCAAAACAATCGATGTACTTAATCGATTCAACCATTTCAGTCATCTCTGTTTCTAAAACTTTTTGTACCAATCGCTTTAGTAAATCGATTTCACTGGTTCCAAGGACACAATGATTTTCACATATCGATTTGCCTAACCGATTGTGGACATAAGTCTAAAGCTTATTTCAATAGTTGGTTCATTCAATCGATTTACCAAGTCGATTGATGCCAAACTTAATTCAACAAAAGTAAATTAGTAGATTGTGCTAATCGACTGTGTATGTTCCAGACCAAGGTTATTTTGAAACTTATTTTAGTAAATCGATTTGCCTAATCGCTTTATTAAAAATTATTTTGGCTCTGGGACATTCACACTTGATTGTGTCAATCGATGTAGACAAACAAAAATAAAGATTTGATTTGATTAATCGATTTTCCAAATCGATTAGCTTGCAAGGCATGCCACTGACTTGCACATTTTAATTTCAGCAAATGTACCACCCCGTTTTCCAAAGCGAGGGTGTATTTTTTTTTCAAAAGAAATTAAAATACAACAGAGAAATAAATAAGGTAAAACCTTTGGATAAATAATTAAGTCATTAAAATTTACAAGCAGCGGAAAAGTTTTTCAAAATATAAATCCAAAGCATGTCCTGATGTCAACAATAGTACAGGTACATCCTTTCAACTTGACATAAAGGTAGCCCAAAAGAAAGACATATGTGTCCTGAGTGACAACCTAGTCTGATCATTCTATACATAACAAAAAAAACTATACGCCTTGAGTAATCTCCACGCGCCCCGTGAGATTCTCCTAACGTAGCTCCAATCAAGCACTCTCATCCACATTCCCATCCGGAGGGTACGAACCGGTAGGATCATCCTGATTCTCATTTGAGGGCAAAGTCCAGATTTCCACAATAGTTGTAAAGGGTCACCAACCGAAATTAACAGTTAACACATAACATTTAAGCTTTTCAATGCATAAATAACCTTTTCAATTTATCATACATCTTAGAAGGGTTTTCCACATGCTAAAAGTTCATGTAATGCTTGCCAAATGTAAATGAAATCAAATAGAGTTATCAATCCATCAGGTAATACATAACTGAACAAAGCATTGATAAATCAATTGAGCAATCAATTACCAAACTCAAAATAAGATTTCCCACTTAACCAATCGATTGGGTAAATCGATTTATGGCAAGGGAAGTCCCTGTAACTCATCAAATCGATTGGGCAAATTGATTTCGTGAAAGGCAGAGCCCCTGTAATGAATCCAATCGATTAGGCAAATCGATTTCTTGAATGACAGAGCCCCTATGATGAATCCAATCGATTGGGCAACTCGATTTCGTGAAAGACAGAGCCCCTGTAACTCAGTAAATCGATTGGGTAAATCGATTTCCCTGTCTATTCTTTCAAAAATACATAAACTTAACTCAATCACATTCAAACACCACTCCAAACCTTAACACTTAGCAATACCCATACAATCACCACGACATTAATAGTTTCGAAAACGTTTTACAATCTAACATACTATCACACAATTCCAAACATAACTCTTAGAACAATCAACACAATCTCAATTTGAATCAAACACACTTACACATAGTTTCAAACCATAATACTTAGCACAATCATAAATTTGATTCAACCACACCTATCACGGGTCTGCACGATTTACTAAAAAGCGTAAACCATAAACGTACTACCTATCACGGGCCCGTATCTTTTACCAAGGTGCCACCTATCACGGGTCTGCACGGTTTACTAAAAAGAACGTAAATTGTAAATGTACCGCCTATCACAGGCCAAAGTACTCTTTACCAAGGTGCCACCTATCACGGGTCTGCACAATTTATCGTAAATGTACCGCCTATCACGGGCCAAAGTACTATTTACCAAGGTGCCACCTATCATGGGTCTGCACAATTTACAAAAACGTAAATCATAAACGTACCGCCTATCACAGGCCAAAGTACTATTTATCAAGGTGCCACCTATCACGGGTCTGCACGATTTACAAAAAGCATGAAAATGCATGAGCGTATACTGACTCAATTCACAACAATCTTTAAGCAAATATAGTTATTAAAAGATTCCCCATTTTTAATACTCATTTACTTAACCGATTTTCACACCAAAACATTAAGCAAATAGACATATTAAGAGATTCCCCATTCTTAATATACTGTTGACTTAAACGATTTCCACACAAACATTCAGTAAACAAGTCATTAAGAGATTCCCCATTCTTAATACTCATTTAACTGAAACGATTTTTCAAAAACAAACATTAAGTAACCAAGACATTAAGAGATTCCCCATTCTTAACGCCCAGTTAACTTAAACGATTTTCAAACAACATTGAGTAACCAAGACATTAAGAGTTTCCCCATTCTTAACACCCAATTAACTTAAACGATTTTCAAACAACATTAAGTAACTAAGACATTAAGAGATTCCCCATTCTTAACACCCAATTAACTTAAACGATTTTCAAACAACATTAAGTAAACGAGACATTAAGAGATTCCCCATTCTTAATTCTCATTTAACTTAAACGATTTTCACAGCAAACATTAAGCAAACAGACATATTAAGAGATTCCCCATTCTTAATACTCGTTTAACTCTAATGGTTTTCAAATGCCACACCAAACAAACTCAAACATAATATCCAAATCAATCAACGATTCACACTAAATCACATCAATCAACAAACATCAAGTATTAACACGCCAAGTACGATGAACACAAATCAATGCAATCATAACACTCAAATACATCAAATTTCATTTAATCAAATTATACATAAATGAGTTAAATTCATTTTCCCCAAATCAATCCTTTAACCCTAACAAAAGTCTTTTCATCACGACCACAAATAAGTCCCTAAATGCAAACTAAAAGTTTGGATGGAGCCCTTACCTTAACGTTAGCTTTAACGTCGATTTACGACACCACGATCAATTCCGGTAAAAACTTTGCTTGCGACGCCACTTCCAAAGTTAGCTCACTAGCACCGTAGTGTAGTGGTGAGCAACTTTCCCTTCTATCCCTTCGTGAAACGAAGCTTGGATCCCGAAAAAACGGCGAGGTTTGTGTTTGACGATTTTGAAATCCCTATACAGTTTTTCTTCGTTTTCGGATCAAAGAGGAAGAGTGAAGTTGAGAAATCCTTGTCCTATCACCCACTATCACACATGCCCTCAACAAATCTTCAAGGGACTGATTCGTCCTTTCAGTCTGTCCGTCCGTTTGTGGATGGTAAGCTGAACTCAATCGTAGTTTCGTTCCCAACGCTTCGTGCAATGATCCCCAAAAATGTGAGGTGAACTTCGGGTCACGGTCTGATACGATACTCGATGGTACCCCGTGTAACCTCACAATTTCAGCAATGTAGATCTCTGTTAGCTGGTCTACCTTATAGTTGGTCTTTATTGCCAAAAAGTGTGTGGATTTAGTCAGTCTATCCACTATCACCTTTATAAAATCATTCTTTCTCCTCGTTTTAGGCAATCCAGTTATGAAATCCATGGAAATGCTGTCCCACTTCCATTCGGGTATATCTAAAGGTTGCAACATCCCAACAGGTCGCTGATGTTCCACCTTCGCTTTCTGACAAGTTAGACAAGTGGACACATACTCTGCTACATGTTTCTTCATTCCCGGCCACCAATAATTCTGCCTCAAATCTTGATACATCTTGGTCGCTCCAGGATGAATACTCAACTTGCTCTTATGAGCCTCTTCTAAAATTGTTTTCCTCATATCCGTAATTTTTGGTACACAAATCCTACCATAACATCGCAGAATATTATCTGCTCCAATTTTGAACTCTGTTGTCTTCCCTTGCACTATTAGGTTCCTCTTCTCCTGAATGAAGGCGCCATCTTGAGAATTTGCAATGTCTTCAAGTAGTCCACTCGAAATCTTAATCATTCCGAATCTCAAAATTCCCGGTGCAAATTCTATGTTCAAGTGTAGGTCTCTAAAAGCATCCCATAACTCTTGTTGTCTAGCCATAATTGTTGAAGACACCGATACACTTCTTCTACTCAACGCATCAGCCACTACATTGGCCTTCCCGGGGTGGTACTGTAGTGTGAAATCAAAATCCTTGAGAGTCTCCATCCATCTTCTTTGACGCATGTTCAATTCCTTCTGATCAAACAAATATTTCAAACTCTTATGGTCAGTGAACACGGTGAACGTGCACCCATATAAGTAGTGCCTCCAGATCTTCAATGCATAAACAACCGCTGCAAGCTCCAAATCATGAGTAGGATAGTTTCTCTCATGAATCTTCAATTGCCTGGAGGAAAAAGCTAGAGCTTTCTTGTGTTGCATCAAAACACATCCCAACCCTTGGTGAGACGCATCACAATAAACTTCATAGGGTTCATCTGATTGCGGTAACACCAACACTGGTGAGGTCGTCAATTTCGTCTTCAGTAACTGAAAATTCTCCTCACACTTCTCCGTCCATGCGAAAGGTTGATCCTTTCTAGTAAGTTGTGTCAATGGGGCCACAATCTTAACAAAACCTTCAATAAACCTCCTGTAGTACCCTGCTAGTCCTACAAAACTTCGTATGTCCGTGACAGTATGAGGCTGTTTCCAAGCAAGAACCGCCTCAATCTTAGTCGGATCTACAATGATCCCTTCCTTGGTTATCACATGTCCCAAAAAATTCACTTTTTCTAGCCAAAATTCACACTTCGATAGATTGGCATACAATCGTTTCTCGCGTAAAATCTCAAGAACTTGACGTAAATGTTCTCCATGCTCTTCTTTAGTTCTCGAATAAATTAATATATCATCAATGAATACCACAACGAACTTATCAAGGAATGGACTAAAGATTATGTTCATGTAGTCCATGAAAATTGCCGGTGCATTGGTAACTCCGAACGACATAACCAGATATTCATAATGCCCATAACGTGTTCTGAAAGCGGTTTTCTGAATATCTCCTTCCCTTACTCGAATTTGATGGTAACCCGACTTCAAGTCAATCTTCGAAAATATCGCGGCCCCTCTCAATTGATCCATCAAATCATCGATGCGTGGCAAAGGGTAACGATTCTTAATAGTTGCCTTATTAAGCTGTCTATAATCCACGCATAAGCGTGAGCTTCCATCCTTCTTCTTAACTAGTAAAACTTGAGCTCCCCATGGCGATACGCTTGGTCTAATAAATTTCCTCTCCAACAAATCTTCAATTTGACCTTTGAGCTCATTTAATTCCAATGGGGACATTCGGTACGGCGCAATGGAAATTGGTCCCGTTCCTGGGTGCAAATCAATGAAAAATTCCACTTCCCTTACCGGTGGCAATCCTGGAATTTCCGTTGGAAATACATCCCGGTACTCATTGACAAGCGTCACATCTTCTATGTTCACATAAATCTCCTCCACATAGGCCAGACACAAAAACTCATGAGTCCCTTCACTTAGCGACACTCGGAGTTTGTTAGCGGCTAAATACTTAACAACTCCGGGTTCGGGGAAAAGAACCAATATGCGAGCACATTCTAAGATCACATAATGATACGACATCCGATCCATACCGAGAATGACCTCGAGTGATTGTAGAGGTAAACAAATCAAATTAACCAAGAAATACCTATTATGAATAGTTATTTGACAATGTAAACATGCAGAATTTACTGTCAAAGTCTTAGCAGGCGTGGAAACAACCAAATCAAAAGGTAAAGCTGACACAGATAGCTTCAAACGATTCACACAATCCATAACAATGAAGGAATGGGTTGCCCCCGAGTCAAAAAGTGCAGTTAGAGTGTTACCTGCAATCTCACAGTCACGTTGAATCAGATTGCCAGATGGATTCCCCTCTTCAGCACTCACACAATAAATGCATCCTCTAGCAGTAGGACGAGTAGCCCTAGCTACATTCACAACTGGTTCCACCTTTGGGGCCGTGCAATCCTTTGCCATGTGTCCTGGCTTCTGACAATTGTAGCAGGTGAGAGTATTAGGGGTACAAGCGTTAGCATAATGTCCCTCTTCCCCACATCAGAAACATCGAACCGCTCGTCCCAATTGTCTCCCAAAATTCTAGTTCCCTGGGCGATTCGGCCCACTATTGTTAGTTCGTGGTCGATCATAAGGTTTAGCAATTTGTTTCCCCTTGTTGTTCTGATAATTCACCCGACTGGGCCCTCATGCACTAAAATTTCCTCCTCGGCTAGCTCTCTTGTTCTTCATATCCTCCACTTCCCTACATTTTTCCACGAGAACTTGGAAACGTTGAATTCCCAAGGGCAAGACCGAGTCTTGAATTTCATACTTTAGTCCGTCTTGGAAACGATGACACATGAATGGTTCATCAATCTCTTCACGGAAAAACCTGAAATGCCTCGATAGCGATTCAAACTTAGCGGCATATTCGCCCATGGTCATGTTCCCCTGATGCAGTTTCAGGAAATCATTACCCAGCTTAGTCTTGGTACTCATCAGGAAGTATTTGTCTAAAAACTTCCTTTTGAATGATTCCTAGTTCACCTCCTCGTGAGCCGATCTCATCAATAATCTTGCACTCCTCCACCAGTACTCAGCATCCCCAATAGCATATAAGTGGCATAATTGAACTTCACTGCTGCCTGACAGTTAATCATTTCGAATATCTTCTCCACTTCTTGGATCCACTGATCTGCTTTCTCTGAGTTCTCATCCCCCTTAAACTTGGGAGGATTGTAACGACGGAAGTGTTCTAACCCTCTTGACTCCGCAGCACGGATCTCTCTTTCCCTCTTTTCGAGATCATGTTGAGTCTTGGCAGCAGTCTGTGCAGCAACAGAAGCAGCCATGTTATTCATAGCCTCCGCCATTCGATCATCCCTATTGGCATTGGCTCTCGGAACGTCATTCCTCCTTAGCGGCATGGTTTTCCTATAAAACCATCATCAAGTAGAGTCTTAACACTACTTCAATAATTCCAAAATAACATTCCGACCATATCAGCACATAATAATTATTCAGAACTTGACAACTCAAACCACCTAAACCGACACATGATCAGACAACAACTCCTAACCTACAATCTATAACTAAGGTTCCACAGCCCCCAAAGAAAACCAAACCAAAGCTTTGATACCACAATGTAACACCCCGTTTTCCAAAGCGAGGGTGTATTTTTTTTTCAAAAGAAATTAAAATACAACAGAGAAATAAATAAGGTAAAACCTTTGGATAAATAATTAAGTCATTAAAATTTACAAGCAGCAGAAAAGTTTTTCAAAATATAAATCCAAAGCATGTCCTGATGTCAACAATAGTACAGGTACATCCTTTCAACTTGACATAAAGGTAGCCCAAAAGAAAGACATGTGTCCTGAGCGACAACCTAGTCTGATCATTCTATACATAACAAAAAAAACTATACGCCTTGAGTAATCTCCACGCGCCCCGTGAGATTCTCCTAACGTAGCTCCAATCAAGCATTCCCATCGACATTCCCATCCAGAGGGTACGAACCGGTAGGATCATCCTGATTCTCATATGAGGGCAAAGCCCAGATTTCCACAATAGTTGTAAAGGGTCACCAACCGAAATTAACAGTTGACACATAACATTTAAGCTTTCAATGCACAAATAACCTTTTCAATTTATCATACATCTTAGAAGGGTTTTCCACATGCTAAAAGTTCATGTAATGCTTGCCAAATGTAAATGAAATCAAATAGAGTTATCAATCTATCAGGTAATACATAACTGAACAAAGCATTGATTAATCAATTGAGCAATCAATTATCAAACTCAAAATAAGATTTCCCACTGAGCCAATCGATTGGGTAAATCGATTTATGGCAAGGGAAGTCCCTGTAACTCATCAAATCGATTGGGCAAATCGATTTTGTGAATGACAGAGCCCCTGTAATGAATCCAATCGATTGGGAAAATTGATTTCTTGAATGACAGAGCCCCTGTAACTCAGCAAACCGATTGGGGAAATCGATTTCGTAAAAGACAGAGCCCCTTTGATGAATCCAATCGATTGGGCAACTCGATTTCATGAAAGACAGAGCCCCTGTAACTCAGTAAATCGATTGGGTAAATCGATTTCCCTGTCTATTCTTTCAAAAATACATAAACTTAACTCAATCACATTCAAACGCCACTCCAAACCTGTAAGACCCGTAATTTTAAATCCTAAGTTATACAATTTTAGGGTATTTTGTGATAAATTTCTTAGGCTTTTAACCCAGTTTTCGGTATTTAGTGAGTTAAAGGCTGAAAATATATTTTTGGAAATTGGATTAAAATTATTTGTCGAAGAATAATTTATTTAAGTTTCGAAGAATTTAATTCTGGGCGGTTTTGTTCAAAATATCTCAGGTTGCTGAAAATTGTATTTGACAATTGAGTTGCGACGAGAGTAGATATTTTTATCAAAATAATTGGAGATGTGAGTGAAGTAATGGATGTGAGAGTTGTTAGATATTTATTGGTTTAGGTTTAATTATTATATATATATATATATTATATATATATATATTATATATATATATATTATATATTATTAATATTAGAATTATATAAGTATATGTTTGGAAGGAAAAGAGGAAAAAGGAAATGGAAAGGAAAAGAAAGGAAATATAAAGGAGAGAAAAACAAGGGAAAGAAAGCCAAGGTAGAGAAACACAAAATTTTCCTTCTTCTTCCTCTGCGCATGCGAGAACCTTCCCCCTCTTCTTCCATTTTCGCTTTTCTTTGCTTCCTTTTACTCAATAATAGAAACCCAAGGCTTAGTGGGTGATAGGACAAGCACAAACCTTCCCGTTTCACCTAGATCTAAGCTTCGTTTCGCATAGAGATAGAAGGGAAAGTTGCTCACTACCATGCTACGGTGCTAGGGGACCAACATTGGAAGCGGTGCTGCGAGCGGAGATTTCACCGGATTTGCTCATGGTACTGTAATCGCACGTTAAAGCTAACGTAAAGGTAAGGGCTCCTTCCAAACTTTTAGTTTGCATTTAGGGACTTACTTGTGGTTGTGTGGAAAAGAATTTTGTTAGGGTTAAAGTGTTGATTTGGGGGAAAATGAATTTAACTCATTTGTGTATATTTTGAGTAAATGAAATTTGATGTATTTGAGTGTTATGATTACGTTGATTTGTGTTCATCGTACATGGTGTGTTCATACTTGATGTTTGTTGATTGATGCGATTTGGTGTGAATCGTGGATTGAATTTGATAACATGTTTGCGATGGGGAATCTCTTAATGTCTTGGTTACTTATTGTTTGTTTTGGTAAATCGTGCTGACCCGTGATAGGTGGCACCTCGGTAAACTGTACTGACCCGTGATAGGTGGTACGTTTACGATTTACGTTTGGTAAATCGTGCTGAGAGTTCAAATTTCACTAAGAACCTTCAGGAAATCGATTGGCATTAAGTCAGTGGCTCAGCTATGCTGTCAATCGATTGCCCAATCGATTGAATTAAGCCCAGAGTTCAAATTTCACTAAGAACCTTCAGGAAATCGATTTGGAAATCGATTGGCTTTAATACAGGGGCTCAGTTATCCATTCAATCAATTTCCTAATCGATTGGCTTAGTGAAAATTCTTATTTTGAGTTAGATAATCGATTGCTCAATTAATTTATCATTGTTTTGGTCAGTTATGTATTACTTGATGGATTGAGAACTTTATTTTGATTTCAATTTTAATTTGGCAAGCATGATATGAACTTTTAGCATATGAAAAACCCTTCTAAGATGCATGATAAGTTGAAAAGGTTATTTGTGCATTGAAAAGTAAATGTTATGTATTAACTGTTAATTTCGGTTGGTGACCCTTTACAACTATTGTGGAAATCTGGGCATTGCCCTCAAATGAGAGCCAGGATGATCCTACCGGTTCGTACCCTACGGATGGGAATGTAGATGGGGATGCTTGATTGGAGCTACGTTAGGAGGATCTCACGGGGCGCATGGAGATCATTCAGGGTGTTTAGTTGTTTTGTAAAATGATCAGACTAGGTTGACACAGAGGGAACATATGTCTTTCTTTTGGGTTGCTTTTATTTTTAAACTAGAAGATTGTACCATCTTTGTTATGTAAATATTTTGAATTCATATTTTGAGAACTTTTTCCGCTGCTTGTAAATTATAATGACTTAATTATTTATCCAAAGGTGTTACCTTATTTATTTCTCTGTTATATTTTAATTTCTTTTGAAAAAAAATATAATACACCCTCGCTTTGAAAAATGGGGTGTTACATTGTTGTATCAGAGCTTTGGTTTGGTTTTCTTTGGGGTCTGTGGAACCTTAGGTTCTAGATTGGAGGTTAGGAGTTGTTGTCTGATCATGCGTCGGGGTAATTGGTCTGAGTTATCAGATCAGGGGTGGTTATTATGTGTTGATATATTCAAAACTTAGTTTTGGAATTATTCGAAGTGGTGTTAACACTTCTTCTTGTTATTGGCTTTTCGGAAACACTACCTCTAAGAGGGAACGGCGTTGCAAGGATGAACGTTAGTGGGGATGATCAAATGGTTGAAGCTACAAATAGCATGGATGTTTTGTTGTTGCACGAACTGCTGCAAAGACTCTGCGGGATCTGGAGAAGAGGAAAAGAGAGATTTGTGCTCTTAAGATTAAGAGGGTTAGAATATTTTCGTCGTTACCATCCTCCAAAGTTCAAGGGTAATGAGGACTCAGGAAAAGAGTTGAATAGTAGATTCAAGAAATGGAAAAGATCTTCGAGATGATGGAGTATCAGGCAGAGTTGAAGCAAGTCATGACGGCATGGAATTTATGAAGTTTGACAACTGTCAAAGAGATGTGAACATCATGGAATTGTTGAGAAGATAAGGCTTCCATTTGGAATAACCTTTGGTGCTTAGGTGTCAATGAAAGAGACTGGTAGTGAAGTTAAGGGAGCGTTGCACATTAGGAGTGAATACTCCTTTGGATAGATAAAATACGTTTTGAGGAATTGTTAATACCTTGAGGGGAAAAGTCAAGTATTCGAGTTAGACTAGATTCATAACTTGGATTATTAAGTATGAATAGTAATATTGGATGAATCTATAGACACGTAAGTGTGAATTTTGAGCGATGTTCAGAAAAACCTAATGAGTTAAGCATTGATGTATTGAACTCTATGTTACCATTAAGTGGAATTTGAAGTAATCGAGTACGAGAATACTTGAGATTGCGGTAATATAAGTTTGAGAGTCTATTAAAGGATGGGAATTACTAAGAGGATGTTAATATTTTGATAGGACTGAAGGATTATTCGAGATTTGATTTGGGACCCTAAGATGGTTGAATTTAGCTGATGATTTAAAATCTCGCAAGGTTGGAGGGAGGACCAAGTGATGCTTAAAACTTTCATAATCGAAGGAGTTGAGACAGGCAAGTGATAAATAATTCATGTTAAGGATGGAAGTGTTTGGAGATTTCGAGGATCATATTTTAGAATATTATTCAATGATAAAAAGTGAAAAAGAAGAAATGTAACAACTGATTTATGGTTTAGTTGTTGGTCTTGGGAAGTCAAGCGTGAAGATTTGAAGTGATCATTTTAGTAACTAGATGGACGAAGAAAGGTATGTGAGTTTTTGAGATATTGTACTGCAAAAAAATTTATGAGGATGAAGTTATAGATAATTATCTTTTTGGAAATGTTATGGGGAACGTTTGAGAAATAATTCTTTAGAACGTTCGAATGTTAGGATTCTTTTAGTTTATATCTCGGTGAAGGTTGAGATGTAGAGATGTAGCTTATGACGATTAAAGATTCAGGAAAGGAATTATCTCACCTATAATTCAGACATTATTATTATAAGGTATGCCAATGATATAAAGACATTACTTGAGTACATGTCATGGGGATTATTATTGTGTTCGTCAATCAAAGGAGTTCAATGTTTGATTGATGGGAAACAATTGAACATGAAATGGAAAGGTTTGGTGGGAATTAGTAAGCCTTGATTTATTGGAATCACTATAATGAAGATGTATCAAGGTTCGAGGTAGAAATTTAAGGTTTGTATAAATGGAAAAAATGGAAAAGTGATGGAGTGAATACAATGCGGTTGACCTGTCATAATGAAAGGATAATCATCAAGATGCAAATGAAGGACACAGCAAAATTAAGAAGTATCAGAATGAATGTTGGCAGTAGAGGTAGGACAATTATTTTTGAGTTTATGCATAATTGTGGAGTATGTAAGAAAATTTTTAGTGAAGCGTGAATTTGAGGTGTTAGGCATGAGACAAATGTAGACCTTGATCTGTGAATTAAATTCAAGTTGGATTTTAATAGAAAACGTGACTCTTGAAATGATGTACTAAACTGAAAGGAAGTTTGTGTGTCCTAAATAGTATAGTCTTTGGCATGATTTCGAAAATAATTGAGGAAGCTTTGATCACCAAGCATATGTGGAGATTGGATTATTAAATTTATAACTGGAATAACATACTGATAAGAACACTATAGTTTGACGTAGTTGTACGACTTAAGAAAAATCGAGGATTTGTGGACAAGGGAGAAATTTAGGAGTTCTCGGATGTAGTGATTGTTCGGTGCTCAGTGTGTTAGGGTCATTCTAAGTGTTTCAGTTTGGTACCAAATGGATGTTTCGTACAAAGTGGATGCAAATGAGACTACGAGACATAAGTATGGGATATTTTACTTCGTCGACAGGATCAAAGTTATAGGAAAATAAGGGAAACTCAATGGTCTTTGAGAAGATTGTTGACTGCTTGTACATTAAGATAACCTCAGTTATAAGTTGCAAGGAGCGCTACTACAATTCGGTTAAGATAGTCTAAGCCACTATCATGGTTGTTGGCTATTTATTGACAAATTGAGGGACTGATCATCCTTAATCTCTTGTCGATAGTAGACAAAACCATGTTGAATGGAACGGACGAGCCTTACCGACTATGAATGGGTGCAGAGTTATTAAGCACCTTATGAAAAGGGGTAGACAACACTTTCTTCGAGAAGGCCGGGTGAAATAAGTTGTGACTGATAAGATGAATTCGGGTACAAACCACGTGTGGATTGTTACTCGTACTTTAAGTTTCGAGGATGAAACTAATTTAAGGGGGGTAGTAATGTAAGACCCGTAATTTTAAATCCTAAGTTATACAATTTTAGGGTATTTTGTGTTAAATTGCTTAGGCTTTTAACCCAGTTTTCGGTATTAAGTGAGTTAAAGGCCGAAAATATATTTTTGGAAATTGGATTAAAATTATTTGTCGAAGAATAATTTATTTAAGTTTCGAAGAATTTAATTCTGGGCGGTTTTGTTCAAAATATCTCAGGTTGCTGAAAATTGTATTTGACAATTGAGTTGCGACGAGAGTAGATATTTTTATCAAAATAATGGGAGATGTGAGTGAAGTAATGGATGTGAGAGTTGTTAGATATGTAAACTACATGTTTTTGATGAAGACAAAGATCATCAATTATGGTCAATGCAACAAGATCAAAAAGAAGATCAAATATCTTCATTAATAAGCTTCAAATCCCTACATTAGATAATAAAATGTAAAGGCATATGATACAAACCGATATTTCAATTACATGAGACCAAGTCATATTTACACATGCATTTAAAGTATTTTCAAAAGTCAAAACAACGTTAACAAAGTACTTACAATCATATTTTTAACAAAACACATAAGTGTATTCGAATACAACATCTTGTATTCGAATACAATGCAAGTCAGAAGCAAAAATCTCAAAGTTGTATTCGACTACACATATAAGTCAGTGGCAAATTTTCACTAATCTGTATTCGACTACACAAAGGTGAATTCGAATACAAGGTGTAATTTTTGAATATTTTTGAACGTTACAAAGAGGTGTATTCGAATACACATATCCTGTATTCAAATACAACTGGAAACAATACAATTTTTCAGATTTGGAATGGATCCAAATCATTGTATTTCTTCATCAAACCTCTTGGATTATTGGCTGCGAATCTGAAGAGATATTTATGGAGTATAAATACCCCATAACTTCAGATCAAAAGAGAGACAATCCATGAATCAATACCTTGAACAACTTTGAACAAAATTCTGATTTTTTACAAAGTACTTGCATTTCATTATCATATCATTCAAAAAGGTTCTCAAGTACTTGAATTGTTATTGGATTGTTTATCAATATTCCTCTCCTTATTCTTGTTCAAATCTTATTGTATCACTTGTAAAGGAAAGTTGTGCTTTCTTAAAAGTAGCGTAATCTAAGATAGTGGTGTGCTATCTTAGAAGTGTTGTTAGAAGTTTGTAGCAAGAATCCCAGGGTGGGAGTTGAACATTTTCTGACAAGTATTGAATTAATCTCTTGTGGTGTGCAAGAGGACTGGACGTACCCTTGGTTATAAGGGGAACCAGGATAAATCTTAAGTGTTCATTTATTTACTGCACTTTATTATTAGTAGACACTTTATTAAACTCAGAAAATTCAACTACCGCATCACTAAAAACAAGAAGATTTACTAACACCTAATTCAACCCCCCTCTTAGGCATACTTCAATACTTACAATTGGTATCAGAGCGGGTTAAGGTAACTTACTCCTCGATCAAATATACATGGCTTCCGCACAACCTGTTTTTAGAGATGGTGGTAGCAGTACCACGCCACCATGTTTTGTTGGAGAGCACTACGATTTTTGGAAAATACGTATGCCAGCATATCTTGATGCACAAGGAGATGACAAATGGAATGCAGTTGAAAATGGGCCTCACATTCCGAAAATTGTCATCAATAACAAAGAAGAAATTAATATAAAAGATTCTTGGACTGATGATGATAAAAGAAAAGTGTTGTTCAATAAGAAGGCTAAGAATATATTGCAATCTGCAATAGGAATGGATGAATTTTTCCGGATATCTCACTGCAAAAAAGCAAAAGAAATATGGGATACGTTGGAAATAACTCATGAAGACACCACTGAGGTAAAAAGATCTAAACTCAACACACTATCACAAGAATATGAGTTATTTCGAATGCAGCCCGGAGAGTCTATTCTAGACTTGCAGAAAAGGTTCTCCCACTTAACCAATCACTTGACAGCACTTGGAAAAATCTTCACCAATGATGAATTAAATCTAAAAGTACTAAGATCATTGACAAGGGCCTAGCAACCAAAAGTGACTGCAATATCCAAAAAGAAAAACCTATCCAAAATGTCTCTTTCTGCACTATTTGGAAAACTTCAAGAGCACGAAATTGAAATTGGAAGGTTAGAACAAAATGAAAGTCTAGAAAAGAAGACCATAAATATTGCTCTAAAGACCGAATCAAGAGAACAAATCAAGGACGACGATTCAGATGAAGATGAAAACATTACTTCTCTTGTTAAGAAATATGGTAAGTTTCTTAAAAATGATAGAACCTTCAAAAAGAAAAGTTTCAGAAAGAACGATGGTTCTACTTCAAATCAAAACTTCACTTGCTTTGAATGCGGAAAACAAGGACATATCAAAGCAGATTGTCCAAACCTTGCTAAGAAGAACACCATAAAAAAGAAAGACTTCAAGAAGGCATACATAGCTTGGGAAGACAACGAAATAAGTTCATCTTCAGAAACAGAAAGTGAAGAATGCACAAATGTTGCATTAATGGCATCACATCAATCAGATGATGAAGAAGAGGTTAGTAATATAGACTCTCCTCATAATAATAAAACTAATAGTGAATTAATTATAGAATACAATGATGCTCAAAACGCAATAATGGAGTTACTTATTGAATGTAAAAATCTGTGTAAACTAGTGTCAACACAAAAGAAACAAATCTCAAGTTTACAACAAAAAGTTGACATTATGGAGAAAAATTCTGAAAAACTAAAACAGAATTTTACATGCAATAAATGTGATTCCCTCTCTTTCAAAATTGTTCAATTAAATAGGGTGATTGAAAGGTACGAAAAGGGACAATTAGGATTGGAAAGTGTCTTAAATATGCAAAGATACTCAAACGACAAAAGTGGTCTTGGATATTCAAAATTTGATAAACCAAATTTGAACAAATCTAGTTTTGTTAAAGCAAGTAATCAATCAAATCAAGAAAAGATTATAGTTATGAAAAATGATGATCTTTATAATAAGAAAATTATTCAAAATAAATCTCATACATATGCTACTAATAGTAGAATTAATCCTACTTGTTCTTATTGTGGTCTTCATGGTCACACACCTAATGCCTGTCACATTAGAAACATTAGTGTTCCAAAAGGGCATTACGTGTGGGTAAAGAAAGGTACATATACTTTTTATCTTTCTTCAAGATTTAAAATTTCCTCTTAATAAAATGTTAGAATTAATTTCTTGATGTTTATTTTCTTTTAAATATGTGCCTTACATGTTGAAATTTTCATAAAAAATTTAGTTTTTCAGCAAAAAAATTCGATAATGTAGCTGAATACAAAATGATTGTATTCGAATACATGATTTTCCAGAAATTCATGTATTCGAATACAACCCATGTGTAGTCAAATACACGTTCCTAGAAAAATGTGTATTTTTACCCTTATTTATGTTTATATGTTTGGAATTGTATAGTTCTATATTTTTCCTTCTTTTTGATCATGTCAAAAGGGGGAGAAAATTTGGTATTGTTGTTGCATTTCAAACCTTGTAGGTACTCAAACAATTTTTGAATTAATCACATACAAAGGGGGAGTACGCATCTATTACGGGGGAGCAAATGATTCAAATTACACAATCTCTCAACAACAACAACATTTTGTCATAATCAAAAAGGGGGAGAATGTAAACTACATGTTTTTGATGAAGACAAAGATCATCAATTATGGTCAATGCAACAAGATCAAAAAGAAGATCAAATATCTTCATTAATAAGCTTCAAATCCATACATTAGATAATAAAATGTAAAGGTATATGATACAAACCGATATTTCAATTACATGAGAACAAGTCATATTTACACATGCATTTAAAGTATTTTCAAAAGTCAAAACAACGTTAACAAAGTACTTAAAATCATATTTTTAACAAAATACATAAGTGTATTCGAATACAACATCCTGTATTCGAATACAATGCAAGTCAGAAGCAAAAATCTCAAAGTTGTATTCGACTACGACTATGTGTAGTCGAATACACTATAAGTCAGTGGCAAATTTTCACTAATCTGTATTCGACTACACAAAGGTGTACTCGAATACAAGGTGTAATTTTTGAATATTTTTGAACGTTACAAAGAGGTGTATTCGAATACACATATCCTGTATTCGAATACAACTAGAAAGAATACAATTTTTCAGATTTGGAATGGATCCAAATCATTGTATTTCTTCATCAAACCTCTTGGATCATTGGCCACGAATCTGAAGAGATATTTATGGAGTATAAATACCCCATAACTTCAGATCAAAAGAGAGACAATCCATGAATCAATACCTTGAACAACTTTGAACAAAATTCTGACTTTTTACAAAGTACTTGCATTTCATATTCATATCATTCAAAAAGGTTCTCAAGTACTTGAATTGTTATTGGATTGTTTATCAATATACCTCTCCTTATTCTTATTCAAATCTTATTGTATCACTTGTAAAGGAAAATTGTGCTTTCTTAAAAGTAGCTTAATCTAAGATAGTGGTGTGCTATCTTAGAAGTGTTGTTAGAAGTTTGTAGCAAGAATCCCAGAGTGGGAGTTGTACATTTTCTGACAAGTATTGAATTAATCTCTTGTGGTGTGCAAGAGGACTGGACGTACCCTTGGTTATAAGGGGAACCAGGATAAATCTTAAGTGTTCATTTATTTACTGCACTTTATTATTAGTAGACACTTTATTAAACTCAGAAAATTCAACTACCGCATCACTAAAAACAGGAGGATTTACTAACACCTAATTCAACCCCCCCTCTTAGGCATACTTCAATACTTACAATTGGTATCAGAGCGGGTTAAGGTAACTTACTCCTCGATCAAATATACATGGCTTCCGCACAACCTGTTTTTAGAGATGGTGGTAGCAGTACCAAGCCACCATGTTTTGTTGGAGAGCACTACGATTTTTGGAAAATACGTATGCAAGCATATCTTGAAGCACAAGGAGATGACATATGGATTGCAGTTGAAAATGGGCCTCACATTCCAAAAACTGTCATCAATAACAAAGAAGAAATTAAGATAAAAGATTCTTGGACTGATGATGATAAAAGAAAAGTGTTGTTCGATAAGAAGGCTAAGAATATATTGCAATCTGCACTAGGAATGGATGAATTTTTCCGGATATCTCACTGCAAAACAGCAAAAGAAATATGGGATACGTTGGAAATAACTCATGAAGGCACCACTGAGGTAAAAAGATCTAAACTCAACACACTATCACAAGAATATGAGTTATTTCGAATGCAGCCCGGAGAGTCTATTCTAGACTTGCAGAAAAGGTTCTCCCACTTAACCAATCACTTGACAGCACTTGGAAAAATCTTCACCAATGATGAATTAAATCTAAAAGTACTAAGATCATTGACAAGGGCCTGGCAACCAAAAGTGACTGCAATATCCGAAAAGAAAAGCCTATCCAAAATGTCTCTTTCTGCACTATTTGGAAAACTTCAAGAGCACGAAATTGAACTTGGAAGGTTAGAACAAAATGAAAGTCTAGAAAAGAAGACCAAAAATATTGCTCTAAAGACCGAATCAAGAGAACAAATCAAGGACGACGATTCAGATGAAGATGAAAACATTACTTCTCTTGTTAAGAAATATGGTAAGTTTCTTAAAAATGATAGAACCTTCAAAAAGAAAAGTTTCAGATAGAACGATGGTTCTACTTCAAATCAAAACTTCACTTGCTTTGAATGCGGAAAACAAGGACATATCAAAGCAGATTGTCCAAACCTTGCTTAGAAGAACACCATCAAAAAGAAAGACTTCAAGAAGGCATACATAGCTTGGGAAGACAACGAAGTAAGTTCATCTTCAGAAACAGAAAGTGAAGAATGCACAAATGTTGCATTAATGGCATCACATCAATCAGATGATGAAGAAGAGGTTAGTAATATAGACTCTCCTCATTATAATAAAACTAATAGTGAATTAATTATAGAATACAATGATGCTCAAAACGCAATAAAGGAGTTACTTATTGAATGTAAAAATCTGTGTAAACTAGTGTCAACACAAAAGAAACAAATCTCAAGTTTACAACAAAAAGTTGACATTATGGAGAAAAATTCTGAAAAACTAAAACAAAATTTTACATGCAATAAATGTGATTCCCTCTCTTTCAAAATTGTTCAATTAAATAGGATGATTGAACGGTACGAAAAGGGACAATTAGGATTGGAAAGTGTCTTAAATATGCAAAGATACTCAAACGACAAAAGTGGTCTTGGATATTCAAAATTTGATAAACCAAATTTGAACAAATCTAGTTTTGTTAAAGCAAGTAATCAATCCAATCAAGAAAAGATTATAGTTATGAAAAAGGATGATCTTTATAATAAGAAAATTATTCAAAATAAATCTCATACATATGCTACTAATAGTAGAATTAATCCTACTTGTTCTTATTGTGGTCTTCATGGTCACACACCTAATGCCTGTCCCATTAGAAACATTAGTGTTCCAAAAGGGCATTACGTGTGGGTAAAGAAAGGTACATATAATTTTTATCTTTCTTCAAGATTTAAAATTTCCTCTTAATAAAATGTTAGAATTAATTTCTTGATGTTTATTTTCTTTTAAATATATGCCTTACATGTTGAAATTTTCATAAAAAATTTAGTTTTTCAGCAAAAAAATTCGATAATGTAGCTGAATACAAAATGATTGTATTCGAATACATGATTTTCCAGAAATTCATGTATTCGAATACAACCCATGTGTAGTCAAATACACGTTCCTAGAAAAATGTGTATTTTTACCCTTATTTATGTTTATATGTTTGGAATTGTATAGTTCTATATTTTTCCTTCTTTTTGATCATGTCAAAAGGGGGAGAAAATTTGGTATTGTTGTTGCATTTCAAACCTTGTAGTTACTCAAACAATTTTTGAATTAATCACATACAATGGGGGAGTACGCATCGAATACAACTGGAAACAATACAATTTTTTAGATTTGGAATGGATCCAAATCATTGTATTTCTTCATCAAACCTCTTGGATTATTGGCCACGAATCTGAAGAGATATTTATGGAGTATAAATACCCCAAAACTTCAGATCAAAAGAGAGACAATCCATGAATCAATACCTTGAACAACTTTGAACAAAATTCTGATTTTTTACAAAGTACTTGCATTTCATTTTCATATCATTCAAAAAGGTTCTCAAGTACTTGAATTGTTATTGGATTGTTTATCAATATACCTCTCCTTATTCTTATTCAAATCTTATTGTATCACTTGTAATGGAAAGTTGTGCTTTCTTAAAAGTAGCTTAATCTAAGATAGTGGTGTGCTATCTTAGAAGTGTTGTTAGAAGTTTGTAGCAAGAATCCCAGGGTGGGAGTTGTACATTTTCTGACAAGTGTTGAATTAATCTCTTGTGGTGTGCAAGAGGACTGGACGTACCCTTGGTTATAAGGGGAACCAGGATAAATCTTAAGTGTTCATTTATTTACTGCACTTTATTATTAGTAGACACTTTATTAAACTCAGAAAATTCAACTACCGCATCACTAAAAACAAGAAGATTTACTAACACCTAATTCAACCCCCCTCTTAGGCATACTTCAATACTTACAAGGTAGAGAAACACAAAATTTTCCTTCTTCTTCCTCTGCGCGTGCGAGAACCTTCCCCCTCTTCTTCCATTTTCGCTTTTCTTTGCTTCCTTTTACTCAAGAATAGAAAACCAAGGCTTAGTGGGTGATAGGACAAGGATTACTCAACTTCACCCTTCCTCTTTGATCCGAAAACGAAGAAAAACGGTATTAGGGATTCAAACACAAACCTTCCCATTTCACCTAGTTCTAAGCTTCATTTCGCGAAGAGATATAAGGGAAAGTTGCTCACTACCACGCTACGGTGCTAGGGGACCAACTTTGGAAGCGGCGTTGCGAGCGGAGATTTCACCGGATTTGCTCGCGGTACTGTAATTGCACGTTAAAGCTAACGTAAAGGTAAGGGCTCCTTCCAAACTTTTAGTTTGCATTTAGGGACTTACTTGTGGTTGTGTGGAAAAGAATTTTGTTAGGGTTAAAGTGTTGATTTGGGGGAAAATGAATTTAACTCATTTGTGTATATTTTGAGTAAATGAAATTTGATGTATTTGAGTGTTATGATTGCATTGATTTGAGTTCATCGTACATGGCGTGTTCATACTTGATGTTTGTTGATTGATGTGATTTGGTGTGAATCATGGATTGAATTTGATAACATGTTTGAGATGTGTTCTGTGTGGTTTGTGTGGAAAAATGATTTGGTGTGAATTATGGATTGAATGTGAAAGTATGTTTGGGTTTGTTTTGTGTGGAATTTGAAAACCATTAAGTTAAACGAGTATTAAGAAAGGGTAATCTCTTAATGTCTCGTTTACTTAATGTGAGTTTGCGAAAATCGTTTAAGTTAAATGAGAATTAAGAATGGGGAACATCTTATTGTCTCGTTTACTTAATGTTGTTTGAAAATCGTTTAAGTTAACTGTGCGTTAAGAATGGGGAATCTCTTAATGTCTTAGTTACTTAATGTTGTTTGAAAATCGTTTAAGTTAACTGAGCGTTAAGAATGGGGAATCTCTTAATGTCTTGGTTACTTAATGTTTGTTTTTGAAAATCATTTAAGTGAAATGAGTATTAAGAATGGGGAATCTCTTAATGACTTGTTTACTTAATATTTGTTTTGAAAACCGTTTAAGTTAAATAAGTATTAAGAATGGGGAATCTCTTAATGACTTATTTACTTAATGTTGTTTTGAAAATCGTATAAGTTAACTCGGCGTTAAGAATGGGGAATCTCTTAATGTCTTGGTTACTTAATGTTGTTTTGAAAATTGTTTAAGTTAACTGGGTGTTAAGAATGGGGAATCTCTTAATGTCTTGGTTACTTATTGTTTGTTTTGGTAAATCGTGCTGACCCGTGATAGGTGGCACCTCAGTAAACTGTACTGACTCGTGATAGGTGGTACGTTTACGATTTACGTTTGGTAAATCGTGCTGACCCGTGATAGGTGGCACCTCGGTAAACTGTACTGACCCGTGATAGGTGGTACGTTTACGATTTACGTTTGGTAAGTTGTGCTGACCCGTGATGGGTGGCACCTCGGTAAACAGTGCTGACGCGTGATAGGTGGTACGTTTACGACTTACGTTTCTTGGTGAATTGTGTTTGTCCGTGAGAGACTGCACAGGGATTTGTTCGTGAGAGACTACGCCCTGGTGAATTGTGTTTGTCCGTGAGAGACTGCACATGTGTTTGTTCGTGAGAGACTACACCATGGAAAATTGTGAATTGTTGGTTCATTTTGTCCGTGTGGGTATTGCGTTATAAGTGTTATGTTTTGGAATTTGGTGATAACATGTTTGATTGCAATACCATTTCGAAACTCATGATGTTGTAGTAATTGTGTTATAAGTGTTAAGTGTTATGTTTTGGAATTTGGTGATAGCATGTTTGATTTCAATACTATTTCGAAACTCATGATGTTGTAGCGATTGCGTTATCAGTGCTAAGTGTTAAGTTTTGGAGTTGTGTATGAATGTGATTGAGTTAGTTTATGTATTTTTGGAAGAATATGCAGGGAAATCGATTTGGAAATCGATTGGCATTAAGTCAGTGGCTCAGCTATGCTGTCAACCGATTGCCCAATCGATTGAATTAAGCCCAGAGTTCAAATTTCACTAAGAACCTTCAAGAAATCGATTGGCATTAAGTTAGTGGCTCAGCTATGCTGTTAATCGATTGCCCAATCAATTGAATTAAGCCTATAGTTCAAATTTCACTAAGAACCTTCCGAAAATCGATTGGCATTAAGTTAGTGGCTTAGCTATGTTGTCAATCGATTGCCCAATCGATTGAATTAAGCCCAGAGTTCAAATTTCACTAAGAACCTTCCGGAAATCGATTGGCTTTAATACAGGGGCTCAGTTATCCATTCAATCAATTTCCTAATCGATTGGCTTAGTGAAAATTCATATTTTGAGTTAGATAATCGATTGCTCAATTGATTTATCATTGTTTTGGTCAGTTATGTATTACTTGGTGGATTGAGAACTTTATTTTGATTTCAATTTTAATTTGGCAAGCATGATATGAACTTTTAGCATATGGAAAACCCTTCTAAGATGCATGATAAGTTGAAAAGGTTATTTGTGCATTGAAAAGTAAATGTTATGTGTTAACTGTTAATTTCGGTTGGTGACCCTTTACAACTATTGTGGAAATCTGGGCTTTGCCCTCAAATGAGAGCCAAGATGATCCTACCGGTTCGTACCCTACGGATGGGAATGTAGATGGGGATGCTTGATTGGAGCTAGGTTAGGAGGATCTCACGGGGAGCGTGGAGATCATTCAGGGTGTTTAGTTGTTTTGTAAAATGATCACACTAGGTTGACACAGAGGGAACAGATGTCTTTCTTTTGGGTTGCTTTTATTTTTAAACTGGAAGATTGTACCACCTTTGTTATGTAAATATTTTGAATTCATATTTTGAGAACTTTTTCTGCTGCTTGTAAATTATAATGACTTAATTATTTATCCAAAGGTGTTACCTCATTTATTTCTCTGTTTTATTTTAATTTCTTTTGAAAAAAAAAATATAATACACCCTCGCTTTTAAAAACGAGGTGTTACAAAACCTTAGCACTTAGCAATACCCATACAATCACCACGACATTAACAATTTCGAAAACGTTTTACAATCTAACATACTATCACACAATTCCAAACATAACTCTTAGAACAATCAACACAATCTCAATTTGAATCGAACACACTTACACATAGTTTCAAACCTTAACACTTAGCAAAATCAACACAATCATAAATTTGATTCAACCACGACTCGTGTGCCAAGCACCCTAATGCAATGCGTATATGCCAAAATGCATGGACTCGGAATTCCAAACCAAAGCCCTCCTCGAAGGGCCGTAAATCATAATTGTACCGCCTATCGCAGGCCAAAGTACCAATTACCGAGGTGCCACCTATCAAGGGTCTGCACGATTTACTAAAAAGCGTAAACCATAAACGTACTGCCTATCACGGGCCCGTATCGTTTACCAAGGTGCCACCTATCATGGGTCTGCACGGTTTACTAAAAAGAACGTAAATGCGTAAATGTACCGCCTATCACAGGCCAAAGTACTCTTTACCAAGGTGCCACCTATCACGGGTCTGCACAATTTACAAAAAATCGTAAATCGTAAATGTACCTCCTATCACGGGCCAATGTACTATTTACCGAGGTGCCACCTATCACGGGTCTGCACAATTTACAAAAACGTAAATCATAAATGTACCGCCTATCACAGGCCAAAGTACTATTTATCAAGATGCCACCTATCACGGGTCTGCACGATTTACAAAAAGCATGAAAATGCATGAGCGTATAGTGACTCCATTCACAACAATCGTTAAGCAAATACAGTTATTAAAAGATTCCTCATTTTTAATACTCATTTACTTAACCGATTTTCACACCAAAACAATAAGAAAACAGACATATTAAGAGATTTCCCATTCTTAATATACTGTTGACTTAAACGATTTCCACACAAACATTCAGTAAACAAGTCATTAAGTGATTCCCAATTCTTAATACTCATTTAACTGAAACGATTTTTCAAAAACAAACATTAAGTAACCAAGACATTAAGAGATTCCCCATTCTTAACGCCCAGTTAACTTAAACGATTTTCAAACAACATTAAATAACCAAGACGTTAAGAGTTTCCCCATTCTTAACGCCCAGTTAACTTAAACGATTTTCAAACAACATTAAGTAACTAAGACATTAAGAGATTCCCCATTCTTATAAATGATGAACTGATTCATTCATGCAATCAATTAACTAATCGATTAGTGCAAAGCTTGTAACTTAAGAAAAGTATATCAATCGATTGTCCAATCGATTTCTCTAATCACAGAACATAGGTCTGATGAAAAACATTTTAGTAATCGGTTTGCCAATCGATTAACTGAGTAAAAGCTTTGCTCTGTGAATCAGAAAATCGATTTACCAATTGATTTACCAATTGATTGTTCAATTGATTTCTTTTAATCACAGAACACAGGTCTGATAAAAACTTTTATGTAATCAATTTGCTAATCAATTAACTCAGTGAAACCTTTGTTCTATGATTCAGAAAATCGATTGATCAATTGATTTACCAATTGATTGATTAACACACTTATTTTATGATTTTAGTTTTAATTGGCAAATATTAGATGTGTGAAATCATAATGATGAATCTACCTAATTAACACTATGACCAATAGACAAATTTACACATGATCTTCAAGCTTTGTATGATATGATCAATCTTTGCTTGATTGCTTGAGATCCAAGATTTGTGTAAGACCCATATTTTTTAAGTGTACTTTATGTATTTTAATGGATTTCTGGTATTGAACTCATGGGCTTTTTAGCCAAGTTATTAATATTTTGGAGTTTATATGATCAAAAAGATATTTTGATGCACGATTAAAATTATTCGTCGATAAATAAGTTAATTAACTGCGGTGAATCCTTTGCGAATAGTTTTATGCGTTTTGGGTAAAAGAGTAATTTAATAAATATCTAAAGAGTTGGAGATATTTGTTGGAAATATTTAATATGTATATATAGAAAAGGAAAGGAAGAAATGGGAAGGAAAGAAAAAGGAAGAAAAGAAAAACAAAGGAAAGAGAGAGAAAGGAGAGAAAGCAAAAAAATTTCCCTTCTTCTTCCTCTGCGCAAGAACACCCATTCTTCTCCCTTCCTCCATTGTTGCTCGTTTTTTATTTCTTTTCTTTCCCTTGAGTTTGCAACTGATAGTGAGTGATGGGACAAGGATATCTCAACTTCACTCTTCCTCTTTGATTCGAAAACGGAGAAAAACGGTATTAGGGAATGTGAAAGTACGTTTGAGTTTGTTTTCTGTGGAATTTTGAAAACCATTAAGTTAAATGAGTATTAAGAATGGGGAATCTCTTAATATCTCGTTTACTTAATGTGTGTTTGGGAAAATCGTTTAAGTTAACTGGGCGTTAAGAATGGGGAATCTCTTAATGTCTTGGTTGCTTAATGTTTGTTTTGGAAAACCGTTTAAGTTAAAAGAGTATTAAGAATGGGGAATCTCTTAATACTTATGTTTGCTTAATGTTTTGTTTTGAAAATCGTTAAGTTAAATGAGTATTAAGAATGGGGAATCTCTTAATATATGCGTTTACTTAATGTCGTCGTAAAGATGATTTTGTGGAGAAATGAATTGTTGTGTTTTGGCGTGAAATGTGTAATAAATTTGTGAATATGTTTGAGTTTGTTCTGTGTGGGATTTGAAAACCATTAAGTTAAATAAGTATTAAGAATGGGGAATCTCTTAATGTCTTGTTTACTTAATGTGTGTTTGTTTGTTGGAAAATCGCTTAAGTTAACTGGGCGTTAAGAATGGGGAATCTCTTAATGTCTTGTTTACTTATTGTTTGTTTTGAAAATCGCTTAAGTTAAATGAGTATTAAGAATGGGGAATCTCTTAATGTCTCATTTACTTAATGTTTGTTTTGAAATTTGTTTAAGTTAAATAAGAATTAAGAATGGGGAATCTCTTAATGTCGTGCAGACCCGTGATAGGTGGCACCTTGGTAAACGGTACGGGCCCGTGATAGGCAGTACGTTTATGGTTTACGCTTTTTGGTAAGTTGTGCAGACCCGTGATAGGTGGCACCTCGGTAAACAGTACGGGCCCGTGATAGGCAGTACGTTTACGACTTACGTTTCTTGGTGAATTATGTTTGTCCGTGAGAGACTACACCCTGTAAACCGTGCAGACCCGTGATAGGTGGCACCTTGGTAAACGGTACGGGCCCGTGATAGGCAGTACGTTTACGACTTACGTTTCCTGGTGAATTGTGTTTGTCCGTGAGAGACTGCACAGGTGTTTGTCCGTGAGAGACTACACCCTGTTAAATTGTGAATTGTTGGTTCATTTTGTTTGTGTGGGTAATTGTGTTATAAGTGTTAAGTGTTATGTTTTGGAATTTGGTGATAACATGTTGATTGCAATACCATTTCAAAACTCATGATGTTGTAGTAATTGTGTTATAAGTGTTAAGTGTTATGTTTTTGAATTTGGTGATAACATGTTGATTGCAATACCATTTCAAAACTCCTGATGTTGTAGTAATTGTGTCAAAAGTGTTAAATGTTATGTTTTTGGAATTTGGTGATAGCATGTTTAATTGCAATACTATTTTGAAACTCATGTTGTTGTAGCGATTGTGTTATCAGTGCTAAGTGTTAAGATTTGGGATTATGTATGAATGTGATTGAGTTAGTTTATGAATTTTTGAAAGAATGCACAGGGCAATCGATTTACCCAATCGATTTGATGAGTTACAGGGGCCCTGTCTTTCACGAAATCGATTTACCCAATCGATTTTGTAATATGTTTTTCAAAACCATTTAAGAAATCGATTTGCCAAATCAATTGGATTCATTATAGGGGCTCTGTCTTTCATGAAATCGATTTGCCCAATCGTTTGGATTCAATACAGGGGCTCTGCCTGTCAGGAAATCGATTTACCCAATCGATTGAGTCAATCAATTTACCCAATCGATTGATTTAAACCCAGAGTTCAGTTTTCACTAAAAACTTTCAGGAAATTGATTTACCCGATCGATTGGCTTAGGGGAAAATCTTATTTTGAGTTTGATGATTGATTGCTCAATTGATTTATCAATGCTTTGTTCAATTATGTATTACTTGATGGATTGAGAACTTTATTTTGATTTCAATTTTAATTTGGCAAGCATTAAATGAACTTTTAGCATGTGGAAAACCCTTCTAAGATGTATGATAAATTGAAAAGGTTATTGTGCATTGAAAAGCTTAAATGTTATGTGTTAACTGTTAATTTCGGTCGGTGACCCTTTACAACTATTGTGGAAATCTGGGCTTTGCCCTCAGATGAGAGTCAGGATGATCCCACCGGTTCGTACCCTACGGATGGGAATGTGGATGGGAATGCTTGATTTGGAGCTACGTTAGGAGGATCTCACGGGGCGCGTGGAGATTACTCGAGGCGTATAGTTTTTGTTATGTATAGAATGATCAGACTAGGTTGTCACTCAGAACACATATGTCTTTCTTTTGGGCTACCTTCATGTTAAGTTGTAAGGATGTACATGTTCTAATGTTGACATCATGACATGCTTTGGAGTCATATTTTGGAAAACCTTTCCGCTGTTCGTAAATTATAATGACTAAATTGTTTATCCAAAGGTTTTACCTTATTTATTTCTCTGTTGTATTTTAATTTCTTTTAAAAAAAATACACCCTCGCTTTGAAAAACGGGGTGTTACATTGTGGTATCAGAACTTTGTTGTGGTTTTCTTTGGGGGCTGTGGAACCTTTAGTTCTTTATGGTGGGTTAGGAGTTGTTGTCTGATCATGTGTCGGTTTAGGTGGTTTGAGTTGTCAAGTTCAGAATAATTATTATGTGCTTATGTGGTCGGAAGTTATCTTTGGAATTATTGAAGTAGTGTTAAGACTCTACTTGATGATGGTTTTATAGGAGAACCATGCCGCCAAGGAGGAATGACGTTCCGAGAGCCAATGCCAATAGGGATGATCGGATGGCGGAGGCTATGAATAACATGGCTGCTTCTGTTGCTGCACAGACTGCTGCCAAGACTCAACGCGATCTCGAAAAGAGGGAAAGAGACATCCGTGCTGCGGAGTCAAGAGGGTTAGAAGACTTCCGTCGTTACAATCCTCCCAAGTTTAAGGGGGATGAAAATTCAGAGAAAGCGGATCAGTGGATCCAAGAAGTGGAGAAGATCTTCGAAATGATTAACTGTCAGGCGGCAGTGAAGGTCAACTATGCCACATACATGCTATTGGGGGATGCTGAGTATTGGTGGAGGAGTGTAAAACTATTAATGAGATCAGCTCACGAGGATGTGAACTGGGAATCATTCAAGAGGAAGTTTTTAGACAAATACTTCCCGCTGAGTACCAGGACTAAACTAGGCGACGATTTCCTGAAACTGCATCAGGGGAACATGACTGTGGGCGAATATGCTGCTAAATTTGAATCGCTGTCAAGGAATTTCCGGTTTTTCCGTGAAGATATTGATGAACCAGTCATGTGTCGTCGCTTCCAAGACGGACTAAAGTATGAGATTCAAGACTCCGTCTTGCCCTTGGGAATTCAACGTTTCCAAGCCCTTGTGGAAAAATGCAAGGAGGTTGAGGATATGAAGAATAAGAGGGCTAGCCGAGGAGGGAATTTTGGTGCAGGAGGGCCTAGTCGAACGAATTATCATAATAACAAGGGGAAACAAGTGGTTAAACCCTATAATCGACCACAAAATAACAGCAGTGGGCAGAATCGCCCCGGGAACCAGAATTTTGGAAGACAATTGGGACAAGTGCTTCGATGCTTCCGATGTGGGGAAGAGGGACATTATGCTAGTGCTTGTACCTCTAATGTCCTCTCCTGTTACAATTGTCGGAAGCCAGGGCATATGGCAAGGGATTGCACAGCCCCAAAGGTGGAACCAGTGGTGAATGTTGCTAGGGTTACTCGTCCTACTGCTAGAGGACGCATTTATTGTGTGAGTGCCGAAGAGGGGAATCCATCTGGCAATCTAATTCAACGTGACTGTGAGATTGCAGGTAACCATTTAACTGCACTTTTTGATTCGGGGGCAACCCATTCCTTCATTGCTATGGATTGTGTGAATCGTTTGAAGTTATCTGTGTCTGCTTTACCTTTTGATTTGGTTGTCTCCACACCTGCTAAGACTTTGACAGTAAATTCTGCATGTTTACATTGTCAAATGACTATTCAGAATAGGGATTTCTTGGTTAATTTGATTTGTTTACCACTACAATCACTCGAGGTCATCCTCGTTATGGATTGGATGTCGTATCACTATGTGATCTTAGACTGTGCTCGCAAATTGGTTCTTTTCCCCGAACCAGGAGTTGTTAAGTATTTAGCCGCTAACAAACTCCGAGTGTCGCTAAGTGAAGGGACTCATGAGTTTTTGTCTCTGGCTCTTGTGGAGGCAAAGATAAATGTGAACATAGAAGATGTGTTGCTTGTCAATGAGTACCGGGATGTATTTCCAACGGAAATTCCAGGATTGCCACCGGTAAGAGAAGTGGAATTTTTCATTGATTTGCACCCAGGAACGGGACCAATTTCCATTGCGCCGTACCGAATGTCCCAATTAGAATTAAATGAGCTCAAAGGTCAAATTGAAGACTTGTTGGAGAGGAAATTTATTAGACCAAGTGTATCGCCATGGGGAGCTCCAGTTTTGCTAGTTAAGAAGAAGGACGAAAGGTCACGCTTATGCGTGGATTATAGACAGCTTAATAAGGCAACTATTAAGAATCGTTATCCTTTGCCACACATCGATGATTTAATGGATCAATTGAGAGGGGCCGCGATATTTTAGAAGATTGACTTGAAGTCGGGTTACCATCAGATTCGAGTAAGGGAAGGAGATATTCAGAAAACCGCTTTCAGAACCCGTTATGGGCATATTATGAATATATGGTTATGCCGTTTGGAGTTACCAATGCACTAGCAATTTTCATGGACTACATGAACAGAATCTTTAGTCCATTCCTTGATAAGTTTGTTGTGGTGTTCATTGATATATATTAATTTATTCGAGAACTGAAGAAGAGCATGGAGAACATTTACGTCAAGTTCTTGAGATTTTACGCGAGAAACGATTGTATGCCAATCTATCAAAGTGTGAATTTTGGCTAGAAAAAGTGAATTTCTTGGGACATGTGATAACCAAGGAAGGGATCGCTGTAGATCCGGCTAAGATTGAGGCGGTTCTTGCTTGGAAACAGCCTCAGACTGTCACGGACATACGAAGTTTTGTAGGACTGGCAGGATACTACAGGAGGTTTATTGAAGGTTTTGCTAAGATTGTGACCCCATTGACACAACTTACCAGAAAGGATCAACCGTTCGCATGGACGGAGAAGTGTGAGGAAAATTTTCAGTTACTGAGGACAAAATTGACAACCTCACCAGTGTTGGTGTTACCGCAATCAGATGAACCCTATCAAGTTTATTGTGATGCGTCTCATCAAGGGTTGGGATGTGTGCTGATGCAACACAAGAAAGTTGTGGCTTATGCCTCCAGGCAATTGAAAATTCATGAGAGAAACTATCCTACTCATGATTTGGAGCTTGTTGCGGTTGTTTTTGCATTGAAGATCTGGAGGCACTACTTATATGGGTGCACGTTCACCGTGTTCAGTGACCATAAGAGTTTGAAATATTTGTTTGATCAGAAGGAATTGAACATGCGTCAGAGAAGATGGATGGAGACTCTCAAGGATTTTGATTTCACACTGCAGTACCACCCTAGGAAGGCCAATGTAGTGGCTGATGCATTGAGTAGAAGAAGTGTATCGGTGTCTTCAACAATTATGGCTAGACAACAAGAGTTGTGGGAAGCTTTTAGAGACCTACACTTGAACGTAGAGTTTGCACCGGGAATTTTGAGATTCGGAATGATTAAGATTTCGAGTGGACTACTTGAAGACATTGCAAATTCTAAAGATGACGTCTTAATTCAGGAGAAGAGGAACCTAATAGTGCAAGGGAAGACAACAGAGTTCAAAATTGGAGCAGATAATATTTTGCGATGTAATGGTAGGATTTGTGTACCAGAAATTACAAATATGAGGAAGGCGATTTTAGAAGAGGCGCAAAAGAGTAAGTTGAGTATTCATCCTGGAGCAACAAAAATGTATCAGGATTTGAGACAGAATTACTGGTGGCCAGGAATGAAGAAACATGTAGCGGAGTATATGTCCACTTGTCTAACTTGCCAGAAAGCGAAGGTGGAACATCAGCGACCTGCTGGGATGTTGCAACCTTTAGATATACCTGAATGGAAGTGGGACATCATTTCCATGGATTTTATAACTGGATTGCCTAAAACAAGGAGAAAGAATGATTCTATATGGGTGATAGTGGATCGATTGACGAAATTCGCACACTTTTTGCCAATAAAGACCACCTATAAGGAAGATAAGCTAACGGAGATCTACATTGCTGAAATTGTGAGGTTACATGGGGTACCATCGAGTATCGTATCAGACCGTGATCTGAAGTTCACATCACATTTTTGGGGAGCATTGCACGAAGCGTTGGGAACGAAACTACGATTGAGTTCAGCTTACCATCCCCAAACGGACAGACAGACTGAAAGGACGAATCAGTCCCTTGAAGAACTGTTGAGGGCATGTGTGTTAGATGATAGGGGGAGTTGGGATAACGTACTTCCATTGATTGAGTTCACCTACAACAATAGTTTCCACGTGAGTATTGGAATGGCACCAGACGAGGCTTTATATGGGCGGAAGTGTCAAACTCCCTTGTGTTGGTATAAGGACGGTGAAAATATGATCGTCGGACCAGAGATGGTGCAACAGACTACAGCTAAGGTAAGGAATATCAAGGAGAAAATGAAGACATCACAGGATCATCAGAAGAGTTATGCGGACAAGCGTCGCAGACTGTTGGAATTCAAACAGGGTGACCATGTATTTCTGAGAGTCACACCTACTACTGGAGTTGGTAGAGCATTGAAATCGAAGAAGTTGACTCCGATATTCATTGGACCATATCAGATTTCTGCACGAATTGGACCCGTTGCTTATCGGATTGCATTACCCCCGATACTGTCCAATATTCATGACGTATTCCATGTGTCACAGTTGAGGAAATATCTTACAGATCCATCTCATGTGATCGAACCAGACACAATCCAGCTAAAGGATAACTTGTCATTCGAAGTACCACCTGTGAGAATTGATGACAGGAAGATCAAGCGATTGAGGACCAAGGATGTTTCGTTAGTCAAAGTGATTTGGAACCCAATTACTGGAGATGCGACTTGGGAACTGGAGAATAAGATGAGAGAACAACACCCAGAGTTATTTATCGACGCATAGTTTCGAGGATGAAACTAATTTTAGGGGGGAAGTAATGTAAGACCCATATTTTTTAAGTGTACTTTATGTATTTTAATGGATTTCTGGTATTGAACTCAGGGGCTTTTTAGCCAAGTTATTAATATTTTGGAGTTTATATGATCAAAAAGATATTTTGATGCACGATTAAAATTACTCGTCAATATATAAGTTAATAAATATCTAAAGAGTAGTTTTATGCATTTTGGGTAAAAGAGTAATTTAATAAATATCTAAAGAGTTGGAGATATTTGTTGGAAATAGTTAATATGTATATATAGAAAAGGAAAGGAAGAAATGGGAAGGAAAGAAAAAGGAAGAAAAGAAAAACAAAGGAAAGAAAGAGAAAGGAGAGAAAGCAAAAAAATTTCCCTTCTTCTTCCTCTACGCAAGAACACCCATTCTTCTCCCTTCCTCCATTGTTGCTCGTTTTTTATTTCTTTTCTTTCCCTTGAGTTCGCAACTGATAGTGGGTGATGGGACAAGGATTTCTCAACTTCACTCTTCCTCTTTGATTCTAAAACGGAGAAAAACGGTATTAGGGATTCAAACTCAAATCTCCCCGTTTCATCTAGATCTAAGCGTCGTTTCAAGAAGTGATAGAAGGGAAAGTTGCTCACCACTACACTACGGTGCTAGTGAGCTAACTTTGTAAGCGACGTTGCGAGCGGAGATTTTTCCCGGATTTGCTCACGGTACCGAAATCGAACGATAAAGCTAAAGTGAAGGTAAGGGCTCCTTCCAAACTTTTAGTTTGCATTTAGGGCCTTATCTGTAGTTGTGTGGACAGGAATTTGATTAGGGTTGGTGTATTGAATTGGGGAAAATGAATTTAACTCATTTATGTATAATTTTGAGTAAATGAAATTTGATGTATTTGAGTGTTATGATTGCGTTGATTTGTGTTCATCGTACATGGCATGTTCATACTTGATGTTTGTTGATTGATGTGGTTTGGTGTGAATCGTGGATTGAATTTGTTAACATGTTTGAGATGTGGTTTGTGTGGATAAATGATTCTGTGTGAGTTATTGACTGAATGTGAAAGTACGTTTAAGTTTGTTTTTTGTGGAATTTTGAAAACCATTAAGTTAAATGAGTATTAAGAATGGGGAATCTCTTAATATCTTGTTTACTTAATGTGTGTTTGGGAAAATCGTTTTTAAGTTAACTGGGCGTTAAGAATGGGGAATCTCTTAATGTCTTGGTTACTTAATGTTTGTTTTGGAAAATCGTTTAAGTTAAAAGAGTAATAAGAATGGGGAATCTCTTAATACTTCTGTTTGCTTAATGTTTTGTTTTGAAAATCATTAAGTTAAATGAGTATTAAGAATGGGGAATCTCTTAAGATTTGTGTTTATTCAATGTCGTCGTAAAGATGATTTTGTGGAGAAATGAATTGTTGTGTTTTGGCATGAAATGTGTAATAAATTTGTGAATATGTTTGAGTTTGTTCTGTGTGGGATTTGAAAACCATTAAGTTAAATAAGTATTAAGAATGGGGAATCTCTTAATGTCTTGTTTACTTAATGTGTGTGTGTTTGTTGGAAAATCGCTTAAGTTAACTGGGCGTTAAGAATGGGGAATCTCTTAATGTCTTGTTTACTTATTGTTTGTTTTGAAAATCGCTTAATTTAAATGAGTATTAAGAATGGGGAATCTCTTAATGTCTCGTTTACTTAATGTTTGTTTTGAAATTTGTTTAAGTTAAATAAGAATTAAGAATGGGGAATCTCTTAATGTCGTGCAGACCCGTGATAGGTGGCACCTTGGTAAACGGTACGGGCCCGTGATAGGCAGTACGTTTATGGTTTACACTTTTTGGTAAGTTGTGCAGACCCGTGATAGGTGGCACCTTGGTAAACGGTACAGGCCCGTGATAGGCAGTACGTTTACGACTTACGTTTCCTGGTGAATTGTGTTTGTCCGTGAGAGATTGCACAGGTGGTTGTCCGTGAGAGACTACACCCTGTTAAATTGTGAATTGTTGGTTCATTTTGTTTGTGTGGGTAATTGTGTTATAAGTGTTAAGTGTTATGTTTTGGAATTTGGTGATAACATGTTGATTGCAATACCATTTCGAAACTCATGATGTTGTAGTAATTGTGTTATAAGTGTTAAGTGTTATGTTTTGGAATTTGGTGATAACATGTTGATTGCAATACCATTTCAAAACTCCTGGTGTTGTAGTAATTGTGTCATAAGTGTTAAATGTTATGTTTTTGGAATTTGGTGATAGCATGTTTAATTGCAATACTATTTTGAAACTCATGTGGTTGTAGCGATTGCGTTATCGGTGCTAAGTGTTAAGATTTGGGATTATGTATGAATGTGATTGAGTTAGTTTATGAATTTTTGAAAGAATACACAGGGCAATCGATTTACCTAATCGATTTGATGAGTTACAGGGGCCCTGTCTTTTACGAAATCGATTTACCCAATCGATTTTGTAATATGTTTTTTAAAACCATTTAAGAAATCGATTTGCCAAATCGATTGGATTCATTACAGGGGCTCTGTCTTTCACGAAATCGATTTGCTCAATCGATTGGATTCAATACAGGGGCACTGCCTGTCAGGAAATCGATTTACCCAATCGATTGAGTCAATCGATTTACCCAATCGATTGAGTCAATCGATTTACCCAATCGATTGATTTAAGCCCAGAGTTCAGTTTTCACTAAAAACTTTCAGGAAATTGATTTACCCGATCGATTGGCTCAGGAAATCTGGGCTTTGCCCTCAGATGAGAGTCAGGATGATCCCACCGGTTCGTACCCTACGGATGCGAATGTGGATGGGAATGCTTGATTTGGAGCTACGTTAGGAGGATCTCACGGGGCACGTGGAGATTACTCGAGGCGTATAGTTTTTGTTATGTATAGAATGATCAGACTAGGTTGTCACTCAGGACACATATGTCTTTCTTTTGGGCTACCTTCATGTTAAGTTGTAAGGATGTACATGTTCTAATGTTGACATCATGACATGCTTTGGAGTCATATTTTGGAAAACCTTTCCGCTGTTTGTAAATTATAACGACTAAATTGTTTATCCAAAGGTTTTACCTTATTTATTTCTCTGTTGTATTTTAGTTTCTTTAAAAAAAAAATACACCCTCGCTTTGAAAAACAGGGTGTTACAATTTGTCCAAGTGTAGTGTTTGATTCTTTTTCACATAATCTTCAAGCCTTATGATATGATCAA
Organism: Cicer bijugum; assembly: GCA_037974875.1. NCBI lineage: Eukaryota > Viridiplantae > Streptophyta > Magnoliopsida > Fabales > Fabaceae > Cicer > Cicer bijugum. The sequence goes on from JBBPBT010000487.1 coordinate 4,502,603, forward strand.
TTTTTGCTTGATTGCTTTCCTGAAATGTATCTCAACTCAAACTATTAGATTAATCAGATAATGTATATATATTGTATGTTTGGAAGTTATATCAAAATCACAGTCAAGGAGGCATATATCTTACTATCTCCCCCTTTTTGATTAAATGACAAACATACAATTTAACTTTGAGTTTACATTTCAAAACTTAACTTTATAATAACTATTGTTTAAAAACTCCCCCTGAATTACAGAATTCATGATTCATTTCAATTTCCAATTTCATTTCAACATTAAAACTCTCCCTGAATTATAGACTTCACAATTCATTTCAATTTCAAGCACAATTTATATTCATTCAAATTTGGTATCAGAGCACATAAAGTTTCAAATTTGGTATCACAGCATCAGAACATATCAAATCACAAATCACAAGAGCACAAGTTAAATTTGAATTCATTCATATTTTAGTATCAGAGCAGCATAAGCACAAGTTATTCAAATTCATTCAAATTTGGTATAAGAGCACAAGTTAAATTCACATAAGAGCACAAGTTAAATTTGTACAAATTCTCCCCCTTTTGTCATTATATTCAAAAAGAAAATACAATTACAAATCAACAAAGAAAACAAAAAACCGAAACAACTAATCTAGGGTTGTTCCTCATTATCACCAGTGGGAGAGGTAGAGACTGCTGTATTAGCCTCAGCAAGTGTCTCCTCACCATGATGTTCATAACTATCTAGGTTGGTAGGGATTGTTTCTTCTTGATTGGCCACTTGTGTGCCAATGTCAGCTATATCTTCAAAAGATATCTTGAGACCCAAATGGTCTTGGATGGCATCAACATCTTGAACAATGGAGTTGAGGGTTGCTTGGAGTTTCCTAAGGGAGGCTTCCACTTTAGCATTGTGAGCAGCCTGAGACTCCATAAATTCCAGCAACTTAGTTAAAACCTCATATTGGTTTTCAGCTGGCTCAGCTTGTTTAGCATTTGGTTGAGCCCTTGTCCAAACACCATTGATCCTCTTCAATTGCATTTCGTTGACAATTGATTCACCAAAGATCATAGTTGTTTTTACTGATTCTTCATTGACACAAGATATTTTGAAGTGTCTCAGAATCTTGGTGATCAGCTGAGGGTAGGGGAGCATCAGCTTTCCTTGTGCTATTTCCAACATATTCATCAGCACAATCCATGTCGAACTCATCTTGAGTTCCTTGTACAGGCCCCAAAGCATAATAATGTACAGCTTCTGAACTACAGCATGGTTCCCTGATCTAGGTACCAACATCCTGGTTAGCACATACATCAGCATCCTATGCTGGACCTTCATCTGACCGATTGGGAGATATATTCTTTCAACAAATCCTTCAACCATCAGGTCTTGAATGGTTGTGTGTCTATCTACTGATGTTTCCCAAGCATCATCAGTAGAATCAAGATCAGTCCTGCCATCAATAGCTTCTCCATAGTAGGGTAGTCCTGATAGCTTGGAGAACTCCCTAAAGGACATAGAAATTTTCTTCCCTATAACTTCAGACTCAAATCCAGTGTCTATGAGGGTGAAGTTAGAGTAGAAGGCTCTAATCAGTCTTGGATAGATTTCCAAAGGGCATGAGAGGAAATCTACCAATCCATGAAATCTTAGATGGTTTTGGAAGGTGAATTCGTTTGCATCAAAGTAGGCAAAATCCAGAGTTCTTGCCTCATGGATTTTCCTCTTTAGGAATGCAGAGGAAAGAGCAGCTTCCTCAATGGGTTTGCCTATGGGAGGTTGAGGCTACTTTGGCTGAGGGGAAGAAGTGGTTTTCTTCTTCTTTTGGGTTGGCTCCTTCATTGCATCACCCATCAGCTTTTCAGTTTGAGGAACCTTCTTCTTTTTGATTTTTCCTTGATCAGTGGCAATGGCTTTCCCTTTATCCTTTGCCACAATCTTATGAGTGGGTATAGACACTCTTTTTGCAGGAGGGGAAGTAGGTGGAGGAGAAGGTGTTCTACCACTAGAGGTTGAGGAAGAAGGGGTTTTATCACTTATTTGCTTCACTCTTGCCATTTGAGAGATTTAAGAAGTTTGAGAAGTTTCAAGGAATCAGAGAAATTGAGTTTGGAAAGAGTTTGAGAAGTGTAAAAAGCACAGAGAAAACACAAAGAAGTTTGAGAAGTTTTAGAAGATGAGGGAATATGAGTTGAGAAATCGATTTAGGGTTTTAAGTAGTACTGTTCAAAGTCGATTTCTAATTCGATTTAGTTACGCATTTGCATACAAGACTTCAATTTCCAAATCGATTTTGTTACCGTTATTGGAGGGAAATGAAAGGTTTCAGTTATAGTTGCCTCCAACGGCTAGTATTTATTTGCAACAGTCATATTGCAAATCGATTCCTAAATCGATTTCCTTAAGTGTTCAATGGATAAATCGATGTCCAAATCGATTTCCATATCAATTCTGGAAAACTTCTCATAACAGCATCGACTTCCAAATCGACTTATTTGGCTTGCAGGTTTAATAAATTGACAAAATCGATTACCAAATCGATGTTGGGGTTTAAGTTTGGAAAATTTCCCAAATCTTTGGATTTCTGAGAGAAATAATAGATTATGAAATCGATTTTTTAAAACGATTTTCCAAATCTTCAATCGATTCACCAATCGATTGGATTGATGTATACTTTGACACATCGATTTTGGTTCAGCATTTATTGCTACCACAAATCACTAAATCGATTATCGTGTTTTATATTTTGACAATTGAGACATTGTGTAGCATAAATCGATTATGAATTCAATTTTGTAATGCTGATTTGAAATTTTGACACAGGATAATCGATGTGCAAATTGATTTATCTATTGCAATTTAGTTAGTTTAGAGGAAACATCGATGTCTTAATCGATTTTTCACAGAGATCATATTTTATTTTGATCTATTATACCAAGTTTCATTCTAATATAGAAGAAACTTTCTTTGGGTAGAGCTTTGGTAAAGATATCAGCTAATTGATCTGAAGTATTAATATATTCAAGCACGGTATTACCATTTTGGTATTGATCCCTAATGAAATGATGTCTAATCTCTATATGCTTTGTTCTTGAGTGCATAACAGGATTCTTTGTGATATTTATGGCACTAGTGTTGTCACACATTATAGGCACAGTTCCAAGGTCAACACCAAAGTCAGAAAGGTGTTGTTTCATCCATAATACTTGTGCACAACAACTTCCAGCAGCTACATATTCAGCCCCAGCTGTTGAAAGTCCAACACTATTTTGTTTCTTGCTATGCCAAGATACAAGTGAATTCCCTAATAGATGGCAAGTACTAGATGTACTTTTTCTGTCTAATTTGCAACTAGCAAAATCAGAATCTGAATAGCCAACAAGAGTGCAAGTTGATCCCTTAGGATACCACAAACCTAGATTTTTGGTTCCTATTAGATATCTAAAAATTCTTTTGACTGCACTTAGATGAGATTCCTTAGGATTAGCTTGATATCTTGCACACATGCAGACACTAAACATAATGTGAGGTCTACTAGCTATAAGATATAATAAAGATCCTATCATGCCTCTAAACATGGTCATATCTACAGGTTTTCCCTTTTCATCTTTATCCAAATGACAAGCTTGACTCATGGGTGTATCAATAGATTTAAATTTATCAAAGCTAAACATCTTTAAAAGATCATTACAAGACTTGGTTTGACTTAGAAAAATTCCATTCTTGCTTTGATTGATTTGAAATCCCAAGAAGAAGGTTAATTCTCCCATCATGGACATTTCAAATCTTCCTTTCATCATATTTTCAAATTCTTTGCAAAGCTTACTGTTTGTGGATCCAAAAATTATGTCATCAACATAAATTTGGACAAGCCGAATGTCTTTTCCCTTTGTCTTTATAAAGAGTGTTTTATCAACATTTCCTCTTAAAAAATTTTGTAGTATGAGGAAATTACTAAGTTTTTCATACCAAGCTCTTAGAGCTTGTTTCAATCCATAGAGAGCTTTTATTAGTTTATAAACATGGTTTGAAAAAGTAGGATCCTCAAATCCGAGAGTTTGACTAACATAAACCTCCTCTTGGATATCTCCATTTAGAAAAGCACTCTTTACATCCATTTGATACAATTTAAAATCCATGATACAAGCATAAGCAAGTAAAATCCTAATTGCTTCTAATCTGGCTACAAGCGCATAAGTTTCATCTTAATCAATACCCTCCTCCTGGTTGTATCCTTTAGCAACTAGTCTAGCCTTATTTCTTGTTATTACTCCATTCTCATCCATCTTATTCCTAAATACCCATCTAGTTCCAATAATATGTTTATTTTCTGGTTTAGGAACTAGGATCCATACTTTGTTTCTCTCAAATTGATTGAGCTCTTCTTGCATGGCAATTATCCAATCCTTGTCCAAGAGAGATTCTTTTATATTTTTAGGTTCTACTTGAGAGACAAAAGCTGTAATATTACAGAAGTGTCTAAGGGATTTTCTAGTAGCAACCCCTTTAGAAATTTCTCCTATGATGTTGTCAATAGGATGATTTTTGTTGTATTTCCACTCCTTAGGTAAGTCATCTTCCCTTATAGGTTCTATACAATCAATGTCAGTTGGAGGTAATGTTTCATTTGGTTCTTTTGGATCTAATTCCATAATTTCATCAATTATAAGAGGGGTGCTGTTCAAGTTTTTGGTAAACATTTCATCAAATTTTACATGAACAGATTCCTCTATAGTTTTAGTTCCTTTATTGTAGATCCTATAGGCCTTACTAGATTGTGAATATCCTAGATAAATTCCCTCATCTGCCTTAGAGTCAAATTTCCCTAGATGCTATTTTCCATTATTCAGTACAAAACACTTGCATCCAAAGACTCTAAAATAGGCAATGTTTGGTTTTCTACCTTTGTATATTTCATATGGTGTTTTTCTAAGTATAGGCCTAATTAGAACTCTATTTATCACATGTGTAGCTGTGTTTATTGCATCAGCCCAAAAGTATTTTTGAAGATTAGAGTTATTAAGTATTGTTCTAGCAAGTTCTTCTAGATATCTATTCTTCCTTTCTACAACTCCATTATGTTGTGGAGTTCTTGGGGCTGAGTAAATGTGGTAAATTCCATTTTGATCACAATAATTGTCAAAAAATTCATTTTGAAATTCTCCACCATGATCACTCTTAATGGAAACTATTTTCTGATTCTTCTCATTTTGAACTTGATTTGCAAATTTTTTGAAAATTGAGAAGGCGTCACTTTTGTGAGACAGAAAATAAGTCCATGTATATCTAGAGTAATCATCAACTAAAACATAGCCATTCAGATTTCCTCCAAAACTTTTTACTTGAGAAGGACCATATAGATCCATGTGAATTAATTGTAGAACTCTACTAGTTTGTACTAAGTCTATTGGTGGAAAAGAGGACTTGACCAATTTACTTTTCTCACAAGAATCACATAATTTGTCTTTAGTAAACTTTCTGTTTGGAAGACCTAGCACTTGTTGTTTGCTAATTAGTTTGTTAAGATGATTTATATGTATGTGAGCTATTCTCTTATGCCACAACCAATCTTCATCAGATTTAGATAACAAACAGCAAACATTATTTGCAGGCAAAGAGTTAAGATCAATCATGTATATATTATTTAACCATTCACCTACCAATTTTATGCTATCATCTTCCTTGTGCTCAAGTGTACAAGTATGTGATGTAAAATATACCTGATATCCTTTATCGCAAAGCTGACTAATGCTAAGCAAGTTGTGTTTCAAAACTTTTACATAGAGAACATCCTTGATTACCGTTGTTGATTCACTCCCTATGTCTCCAGCACCAAGTATTTTTCCTTTGTTGTTGTCACCATACTTTACATACTCTCCATCTTTCAACTTCAGAGACAAGAATTTTGATTTGTCTTCAGTCATATGCTTGGAACATCCACTGTCTAGGTACCATGAGTGAGTTTTGGATGTCAAGCATATCTGCAAAACAGAATTCAATCTTTGGTTTTAGGTACCCAATTTAGATTGGGTCCTGGAGGGTTAGTCTCAATCATAGGTTTCTTTACTCTCCAAACTTGTTTCCATCCCTTGTTAGCAAGCTTTTTCAGTTTACAATTAAAAGCAATATGTCCCTTTTTGCAACAAAAATGGCATGAAAAAGCAAAGGATGTATTTTGAGTTGGTTTAATGAAAACATTATGCATTGGCTTTGATCTAACAAATTTATGATTCTTTTGAGCATTCCTATTTTGTCTATAGCCAATTCCAAATTATTTATTATGATTCTTTTGAGCATTCCCATTTGGTCTATAGCCAATTCTAGATTTTTCATTATGATTCTTTTGATTACCAATAAGAACATTCAGGTTGTTTCTACCACTAGTAAATTTTACTAAATCAAATTGTAGTGATTCAACCTTTCTTTCAAGTTCAATACAACTAGTGAGTTTATCATGTGCTTCCTTTTTCAAAATTGTATTCATGTCTTCAAGCAACTTATGATCCTTTTTTATTTCTTCATACATCATGCATTGTTTTTCTAGCATTTTCTTAGTGCAAATCTATTGTTTGACTACCTTAATATGTTCATCATGCTATTCATTGAAAGCGTCATGCAATTCTTCATAAGAGGGATTAGACACAAGTTTGTTTTTAATTGTAAACTGAATATGTACATCACTATGAAGATGCAAAAGAGATATTTCCAAAATATTGTATGTACATCATGTTGTTTGTAGTTATTAAGAATACGTTCAATCTCATGCATTTGTTCCGTTACTGATTTATTATCAACCATTTTATAATTATTAAATTGAGAAACAAGAAACTTCTTACTTGTAGCGTCTTCTTGCATATATCTTGACTCTAATTTCTCCCATAGTTCCTTTGCAGATGTGCTGCTTTGATATATATCGAACAAGGAGTCAGACATTCCGTTGAGAATATGGCCCATGCATATATAGTCATCATTGTCCCACTTCTGCCTTTCTCTTGTTTCTGCCAATGTTTCCACTTCCTTCTCCAGTGGTCTTGTGGTGTTCAGAACATACACCACCTTCAAAGTTGTGAGGAGAAATTTCATCTTTTTCTGCCAACGGATAAAATTTCCTCCATCGAATTTCTCCAACTTCACAAAATTAGAAGTCATTTCTTTGAGTGATGCAGCCATTGATTGAAAATAAATCGAACCTAAAGATTGTTGGATCTTTGTTGGTGACAATTGCTGCAAGACTCTAATAGTGAAGTTGTTGATCAAGATTCTATGTAGCAAATTCCAAAGCGTGTTGTTACACTAGCCTTTAGGTTCGATTCGCCCCCACCAATCGGATGCAAATGAGACTACCAGCGAATCCCCTTCAGGGTACTTTGGAAACCTTGATATGATTTGCACTATCACACCAAGAATATCTCTCAATAGTATGTTACAAAATAATGTTACCTATTCTTTTCTCATGCATTAGAAAAGAATAAGTTGACTTAGTATATGAAAGAAATGGAAGGCAATTGCTTGAATTCGTTGTTTTTCATTCTGTCCAAAGTGGCCCTATTTATAGGAAAATAATGTCACTTGGGAATAGTTGCAATTCTTCTTCTGCCACTGTTTGCGAAGGGTCATATATAATTACCGTTCATGTATTTATTGAAGTTATGCAATAGTCTGGTGGTAAAACGTTGTGCCTGCTCGCGTGGGAACCGAGTTCGAGCCTTCCTTGCACCTTTTCATTTTAAATCAACAGTTGTGCCTTTTCCAAATTGAATTTTTCCAAAAATAAATAGGAAGCACGGATTCAAACTCAGGTTCTAACATTCGAACACAATGGACACAACCACTACACCAACATGAACTTCATGGTAATTAAATCCAATTATAGATACATACATTATCCAATATTTTGGAAATATCTCACTATGAATATGTACATCACCATGCTACCTTAATATGTACATCACTATCTGAATCTGAGTCAGTGTTGGCCATTAGACACAAGTTTGTTTTTTCTTCTTCTGAAAATGCAAAAGATTCTTCATCATTGTCATTCCAAGCTATGTAGGCTCTTTTAGTTTTTGAAGATGGTTGATCCTTGCCTTTAGCTTTCGCAAACTTGTTTCTATTTTGTAGTTGAAAATATTCAGATTTAATGTGGCCTGATTTTCCACACTCATAGCAGGTTATCTCATTCTTTCTGAAGCTTTTTGTCCTTGAATTGGATTGTTTGCTTGGTTGGTTTCCTTTCTTTTTCAGAAATTTCTTGAACTTTCTGACCAGCATTCCAATTTCAAGCTCTTCATCAGTTTCACTATCGGAATCATTAGTGCAGGTTTCTGGTTCAGATTTTACTTTACGAGCTTGAGCTTTAAGAGATAGTCCATTTCTTTTCCGATCAGTTTGCTCAGCCTCATTCAACCTGTGCAGCTCCATTTCATGTTCTCTAAGTTTGCCAAAAAGGGTGGCAATGGTCATGCTTCCAAGATCGTTTGATTCAGCTATTGCAGTGGCCTTAGGTTGCCATTCTCTTGTCAAGCATCTCATTACTTTGTTTATTTGTTGCTCATTGTCAATTACTTTACCTAGAGCATTTAGATTGTTAATGACATGTGTGAACCTTGTCTGCAAGTCATTAATTGACTCATCCTTCTTCATATTGAAGAGTTCATATTCATGCATCAGAGTGTTGGTTCTAGCCCTCTTGACATCAGTTGTGCCTTCATGAGTTTCTTGGAGTGTATCCAACATTTCTTTGGCGGTTTTGTAATTTGATACCCTGAAAAACTCATCAGCACATAAAGCAAAAGTTATTATATTTTTGGCTTTTGCATTATAGCCAACTTGTTTCTTATCATCATCAGACCACTCAGATCTGGGTTTCAAGATTAATGATACACCAATACTAGCAAGTCTAGGCACATAAGAACCATTTTCTACTGCATCTAATATGTCAAGACCACTTGCCTCTAGAAAGATAAGCATTCTTTCTTTCCAGTACATATAAGCAGACCCATTAAAGGCAGGGGGTCTAGCTAAAGAGGCACCTTCGCCCAGGAATTCAATAGAGGTCATTTTCTTTTTGAGAATTAGTCTAAAAGATTAGGCTCTTGATGCCAATTGTTGGTGTAATGGCCTCTATCCTTAGGAAGTTATATACAATGACTTTCTCACACTAAGTATTTGCCAATGATATTTTGTGAGTTATAAGAATTTCCCTCAAAGTGTATTTTTCGAAAAACTAAATGAAATTCAATGTTTCTATGTGTTATTTGAAAATTGTGATTGATTCGGTTTATATAGTTTCAGAAAAACTTCAGACAAATCGATTTCCCAATCGATTTTATTAATGTGTATTACCAGCTTAATCGATTGCCTAATCGATTATCGCATTTCTTGTTTTTCTTGAATCTTGAAATAGATGAACAAATCAATTGGCTAATCGATTCTTTTAATGTATATATTAGAAAATGATACTCAGTTCATATCAGAGTCGATTGAGTAATCGATTATAATTGTTTTGTTTAAAATGCAAGATCAAACAATCGATTATTCAGTCGATTCACTTTCATTAACATAATCGATATGGCAATGGGCTAAATTCTCCCTGTAACTCAGACATTTACTCCAATCGATTTTCCAATCGACTTGACTTGTCCTAGTAACTCAGATATTTAGTTAAAATCGATGTGCCAATCGATTATGCAATATGTTTCTGATAAATGATGAACTGATTCATTCATGCAATCGATTAACTAATCGATTAGTGCAAAGCTTGTAACTTAAGAAAAGTATATCAATCGATTGTCCAATCGATTTCTCTAATCATAGAACATAGGTCTGACGAAAAACATTTTAATTATTACACCCCGATTTCCGAAGCGAGGGTGTATTTTTTTTTCAAAAGAAATTAAAATGATACAAAGAATAATTAAGTAAAATACATTTGGATAATTATTTAAGTCAATATAATTTGTACGCAGCGGAATAGTTTTTGAAATATGAATCCAAAGTGTTTACACAATAACAAGTCATACATGGAACTCGTCAAAATAAGATGTCATACTGACAATATTAGTAGAGATACAATCTTCCAATTGAAAATAAACGAAATTCAAAATAAAGACATTTGTTCCCTCTATGTCAACCTAATCTGATCATTCTACCAAAAAGCTATAAACCCTGAGTAATCACAACGCGCCCCGTAGGATCCTCCTAACATAGCTCCAGTCAAGCATTCCCATCTACATTCCCATCCACAGGGTACGAACCGGTAGGATTGTCCTGGTTCTCATCTGAGGGCAAAGCCCAGATTTCCACAATAGTTGTAAAGGGTCACCAACCGAAATTAATAGTTAACACATAACATTTAATTTTTTAAATGCACAAATAACCTTTTCAACTTAGCATGCATCTTAAAAGGATTTTCCATATGCTAAAAGTTCATATAATGCTTGCCAAATGTAAATGAAATCAAAATAAAGTTCTCAATCCATCAAGTAATACTTAACTGACCAAAACATTGATACATCAATTGAGCAATCGATTATCTAACTTAAGATAAGAATTTATACTGAGCCAATCAATTGGGCAAATCGATTTCCAGAAAGTTTTTAGTGAAATCTGAACTCTGGGCTTAAATCAATCGATTGGGGAAATCGGTTGAATAAAAAACTGAGCCCCTGTATTGAAGCCAATCGATTGGGGAAATCGATTGAATGAAAAACTGAGCCCCTATATTGAAGCCAATCGATTTACCAAATCGATTTCTTCAATTTTGTTGAGCTCCTGTAATGTATCCAATCGATTTGGTAAATCGATTTCTTAAGAGGTTTTGAAAAACATATTACAAAATCGATTGGGTAAAACAATTTTGGCAAATTTGCGAAGTCCCTCTAACTCATCAAATTGATTGGGAAATCGATTCCCCTGTAAATTCTACCAAAAATACCTAAACTAACTCAATCATATTCAAACACAACTCCAAATCTTAACACTTAGCAATTCCCACACAAACACCACGACAAATTGGGTTTCGAAATAGTTTTACAATCCGTCACACTTACACACAATAATCAATACGTAGCACTTAGCAATTTCAACACAATTACAATGACATCTCAAGTTCAAACACTCAATCATAAACTTCAATCCAACACACTTACACACAATCTGTTCCAAAACATTGCACTTAGTAATATCATCACAATCATAAATTTGAATCAAACACGACTCGTATGCCAAGCACCCTAATGCAATGCGTCTATGCCAAAATGTATGGACTTGGAATTCTAAACCAAAACCCTCCTCGAAGGGCCGTAAATCATAATTGTACTAACTATTGCAGGCCAAAGTACCAATTACCGAGGTGCCACCTATCACGGGTCTGCACGATTTACTAAAAAACGTAAACCATAAACGTACTGCCTATCACGGGCCCGTACCGTTTACCAAGGTGCCACCTATCACATGTCTGCATGGTTTACTAAAAAGAACGAAAATTGTAAATGTACCGCCTATCACAGGCCAAAATTCTATGTACCAAGGTGCCACCTATCACGGGTCTGCACAATTTACAAAAAACCGTAAATCGTAAAAGTACCGCCTATCACGGGCCAAAGTACTATTTACCAAGGTGCCACCTATCACGGGTCTGCGCAATTTACAAAAACGTAAACCATAAATGTACCGCCTATCACAGGCCAAAGTACTATTTATCAAGGTTCCACCTATCACGGGTCTGCACGATTTACAAAAAGCAAGAACATGCATGAGCGTATACTGACTCCATTCACAATAATAGTTAAGCAAATACAGTTATTAAAAGATTCCCCATTTTTAATACTCATTTACTTAACCGATTTTCACACCAAAACATTAAGCAAACAGACCTATTAAGAGACTCCCCAGTCTTAATATACTGTTGACTTAAATGATTTCCACACAAACATTCAGTAAACAAGTCATTAAGAGATTCCCCATTCTTAATACTCATTTAACTTAAACGATTTTTCAAAAACAAACATTAAGTAACCAAGACATTAAGAGATTCCCCATTCTTAACGCCCAGTTAACTTAAACGATTTTCAAACAACATTAAGTAACCAAGACATTAAGAGTTTCCCCATTCTTAACGCCCAGTTAACTTAAACGATTTTCAAACAACATTAAGTAACTACGACATTAAGAGATTCCCCATTCTTAACGCCCAATTAACTTAAACGATTTTCAATACAACATTAAGTAAACGAGACATTAAGAGATTCCCCATTCATAATTCTCATTTAACTTAAACGACTTTCACAGCAAACATTAAGCAAACAGACATATTAAGAGATTCCCCATTCTTAATACTCATTTGACTTAAAAGATTTTCACAAACACACATTAAGTAAACAAGACATTAAGAGATTCCCCATTCTTAATACTCGTTTAACTCTAATGGTTTTAAAGACAACATTAAGTAAATAAGTCATTAAGAGATTCCCCATTCTTAATACTCATTTAACTTTAACGATTTTCACAAACTCACATTAAGTAAACGAGACCTTAAGAAATTCCCCATTCTAAATACTCGTTTAACTCTAATGGTTTTCACGACAACATTAAGTGAAACTGGAAGGTTTGTGTAAGACCCGTAATTTTAAATTATACCTTATGTATTTTAATGGATTTTGGTATTGAACTCAGGGGCTTTTTAACCAAGTTATTAATATTTTGGAGTTTATATGATCAAAAAGATATTTTGATACCCGATTAGAATTACTCGTCGATAAATAAATTAAATTAACTGCGGCGAATCCTTTACAAAGAATTTAATGCGTTATGGGTAAAATGGTAATTTTATTAAATATCTAGATTTGAAGATATTTGTTAAAAGTAAATAATATATATATTAAAATATATGTATATATATGTTTGTGTGGGGGGAAAAAGGAAGGAAAATTAGAAAGAAAAGAAAGAAAAAGGAAAGAAAGAGAAAGATAGGAAAAAGAAAGGAAAGGAAAAACGTTTCTTCTTCCCCTGCCTCGCGACCACACAACTCCCTCCATCCTTTTCATTCATTTTCGTTGCTTTCTTTGCTTCCTTTGAGTTCGAAAATTGATATTGAGTGATAGGACAAAGGTTTCTCAACTTCACTCTTCAACTTTGATTCGAAAACGAAGAAAAACGGTATTAGGGATTCAAACTCAAATCTCCCCGTTTCATCTAGATCTAAGCGTCGTTTCAAGAAGTGATAGAAGGGAAAGTTGCTCACCACTACACTACGGTGCTAGTGAGCTAACTTTGGAAGCGGCGTTGCGAGCGGAGGTTTTTACCGGGTTTGCTCACGGTACCGTAATCGGACGTAAAAGCTAAAGTGAAGGTAAGGGCTCCTTCCAAACTTTTAGTTTGCATTTAGGGACTTATCTGTGGTTGTGTGGAATAGAATTTTGTTAGGGTTGAAGTATCGATTTGGAGAAAATGAATTTAACTCATTTATGTATAATTTTGAGTAAATGAAATTTGATGTATTTGAGTGTTATGATTGCGTTGATTTGTGTTCATCGTACATGGCGTGTTCATACTTGATGTTTGTTGATTGATGTGGTTTGGTGTGAAACGTGGATTGAATTTGTTAACATGTTTGAGATGTGTTTTGTGTGGTTGGTGTGGAAAAATGATTTTGTGTGAGTTATGGATTGAATGTGAAAGTACGTTTGAGTTTGTTTTCTGTGGAATTTTGAAAACCATTAAGTTAAATGAGTATTAAGAATGGGGAATCTCTTAATATCTCGTTTACTTAATGTGTGTTTGGGAAAATCGTTTAAGTTAACTGGGCGTTAAGAATGGGGAATCTCTTAATGTCTTGGTTGCTTAATGTTTGTTTTGGAAAACCGTTTAAGTTAAAAGAGTATTAAGAATGGGGAATCTCTTAATACTTATGTTTGCTTAATGTTTTGTTTTGAAAATCGTTAAGTTAAATGAGTATTAAGAATGGGGAATCTCTTAATATCTGCGTTTACTTAATGTCGTCGTAAAGATGATTTTGTGGAGAAATGAATTGTTGTGTTTTGGCGTGAATTGTTTTGTAATATGTTTTTCAAAACCATTTAAGAAATCGATTTGCCAAATCGATTGGATTCATTACAGGGGCTCTGTCTTTCACGAAATCAATTTGCTCAATCGATTGGATTCAATACAGGGGCTTTGTCTGTCAATCGATTTACCCAATCGATTGAGTCAATCGATTTACCCAATCGATTGATTTAAGCCCAGAATTCAGTTTTCACTCAAAACTTTTAGGAAATTGATTTCCCCGATCGATTGGCTCAGTGGGAAATCTTATTTAGAGTTTGATAATTGATTGCTCAATTGATTTATCAATGCTTTGTTCAGTTATGTATTACTTGATGGATTGATAACTCTATTTGATGTCATTTACATTTGGCAAGCTTTACATGAACTTTTAGCATGTGGAAAAACCCATCTAATATGTATGATAAATTGAAAAGGTTAATTGTGCATTGAAAAGGAAATGTTATGTGTTAACTGTTAATTTCGGTTGGTGACCCTTTACAACTATTGTGGAAATCTGGGCTTTGCCCTCAGATGAGAGTCAGGATGAACCTACAGGTTCGTACCCTCTGGATGGGAATGGGGATGGGAGTGCTTGATTGGAGCTACGATAGGAGAATCTCATGGGGCGCGTGGAGATTACTCAAGGCGTATAGTTTTTTTATTATGTATAGAATGATCAGACTAGGTTGTCACTCAGAACACATATGTCTTTCTTTTTGGGCTACCTTTATGTAAAGTTGAAAGGATGTACCTGTACTATTGCTGACAGCATTACACGCTTTGGATTTGTATTTTGAAAAACTTTTCCGCTACTTATAAATTTTAATGGCTTAGTTATATATATATATATATATATATATATATATATATCTAAAGGTTTTACCTTATTTATCTCTCTGTTTTTATTTTGACTTCTTTTGAAAAAAAAAATACACCCTCGCTTTGAAAAACTGGGTGTTACAGTTTGTGTTTGACGGTTTTGAAATCCCTATTACCGTTTTTCTTCGTTTCCTAATCAACGAGGGAGTATGGAGCTGAGGAATCCTTGCTCTCTTATCCACTAATCCTTGGGTTTCAATTTTCGAACTCAAAGGAAGCAAGAAAACGAAAAATGGGAGAAGGACGGAGGGAGGGTTTCGCGCGGATGAAAGAGGAAGAAGGTGGATTTGTTTTCTTTCTTTCCTTTTCTTTTCCTTTCTTCCTTTTTCCTTCCTTTATACTTCTTTTCTTTCTATTTCCTCCTCTTTTCCTTCCACACAAACATTACATATATATATATATATATATATATTAATATATATTAAATACTTTTAACAAATATCTCCAAAACTAGATATTTATTAAAATTACCATTTCATCTATAATGCATTAAATTCTTCGTAAGATATTCACTGCAGTTAATTTAATTCATTCATCGACGAGTAATTCTAATCGGGCATCAAAATATATCTTTGGTCATTTAAACTCCCAAAATATTAATAACTTGGCTAAAAAGCCCCTAAGTTCAATACCAAAATCCACTAAAATGCATAAAGTATAATTTAAAATTATGGGTCTTACATTAGTAATCGGTTTGCCAATCGATTAACTCAGTAAAAGCTTTGCTCTCTGAATCAGAAAATCGATTTACCAATCGATTTACCAATTGATTGTTCAATTGATTTCTTTTAATCACAGAACACAGATTTGATAAAAACTTTTAAGTAATCGATTTGCTAATTGATTAACTCAGTGAAACCTTTGTTCTATGAGTCAGAAAATCGATTGCTCAATTGATTTACCAATTGATTGATTAACACACTTATTTTATGATTTTAGTTTTAATTGGCAAATATTAGATGTGTGAAATCATAATGACGAATCTACCTAATAAACACTATGATCTTCATGTTTTGTATGATATGATCAATCTTTGCTTGATTGCTTGAGATCCAAGATTTGTCCAAGTGTAAGGTTTGATTCTTTTTCACATAATCTTCAAGCCTTATGATATGATCAATTTTTGCTTGATTGCTTTCCTGAAATGTATCTCAACAGAAACTATTATATTAATCTGATAATGTATATACATTGTATGTTTGGAAGTTATATGAAAATCACAGTCAAGGAGGCATATATCTTACATTAGAGTCACAAGTAAATTCAATTTCACCAAAGGTAGAGCGTTAAATTTTTTAACTAATCACTCTATTTTACCATAGGCAAGTCATACAAAGGATTTAAATATAATTCTTTAATAAATAGAATTTTG
Organism: Cicer bijugum; assembly: GCA_037974875.1. Taxonomy (NCBI): domain Eukaryota; kingdom Viridiplantae; phylum Streptophyta; class Magnoliopsida; order Fabales; family Fabaceae; genus Cicer; species Cicer bijugum. Next base: position 4,518,879 of record JBBPBT010000487.1, read on the forward strand.
AGATGTTTCTTTATAAGGTTGAATATGCCCTCAGTAACGGGTTTTGTAATAACATCAACCTACTATTGATCAGTGTTGACAAATTTACTGTTTAAATTACCCTTTTAGACATAATCCCTAAAAAAGTGATGTTTAATCTCTATATGTTTTTCCTTAAAATGTAAAATAGAGTTTTTGGTTAAACAAATGGATGAAGTGTTATCAAAGCGGACATGAATATTCCAATCATAAATTTTGAAGTCTTCAAGTAGATGTTTCATTAATCACAATTGAGTGTTATAATTAGCAGTTGAGATATACTCTAATTATGTTATAGACACAGCAATAGTGCTTTGTCTATTTCTTGATTAGGAGATCAAATTGTCACCTAAGAATGTGTAGTTTCTATTGGTGCTCTTTCTTTCTAGCCTATCTCCAGCATAGTTAGCATCATAGAAACCTACTAACCTATATTCAAAGGATTGCTTATAAAACAAACCAAGGTTAGTAGTGCCTTTCATATATCTAAAGATCCTCTTAAGAATTGCTAGGTATACACATACACCCTAAAAAGTATATCAGATCTTGAGGACCTTAAATAAAGGAGGGAACCTGTAACACCCCGATTTTCAAAGCGAGGGTGTATTTTTATTTTCAAAAGAAATTAAATAAAACAGAGCAAATACATAAGGAAAAGCCTTTGGATACATATTTAAGTACTTAAAATTTACAAGCAGCGGAAAAGTTTTTCGAAATATAAATCCAAAGCATGTCATGATGACAATATTAGTACATGTACATTCTTCCAATTTAAAATAAAAGCAACCCAAAAGAAAGACATATGTTTCCTGAATGTCAAACTAATCTGATCATTCTATACACAACAACAAAAAAACTATACGCCCTGAGTGATCTCCACGCGCCCCGTGAGATCCTCCTAACATAGCTCCAGTCAGGCACTCCCATTTACATCCCCATCAGCAGGGTACGACCCGATAGGATTGTCCTGGATCTCATCTGAGGGCAAAGCCCAAATTTCCACAATAGTTGTAAAAGGTCACCAACCGAAATTAACAGTTAACACATAACATTTAAGTTTCAAATGCACAAAATAACCTTTCCATATGCTAAAAGTTCATACAATGCTTACCAAATGAATATGAAATCAAAATAAGTCTCAAATCAATCAAGTAATAAACAACGGCCAATTCGTTGATGAAACAATTGAGCAATCGATTATCTAACTCAAAATAAGAATTTCAACTGAGCCAATCGATTGGGCAAATCGATTTCCTGAGAGTTTTTAGTGAAAATTGGACTCTAGGCTAAAGCAATCGATTGGGCATATCGATTTCCTGAAAGTTTTAAGTGAAAACTGAACTCTGGGCTTAAATCAATCGATTGGGGAAATCAATTCAATGAAAAACTGAGCCCCTGTATTGAAGCCAATCGATTTACCAAATCGATTTCGTCAATTTTGCTGAGCTCCTGTAATGAATCCAATCGATTTGCTAAATCGATTTCTTAAGTGGTTTTGAAAAACATATTACGAAATCGATTGGGTAAATCGATTTTAGCATATTTGCGAAGTCCCTGTAACTCATCAAATCAATTTGGAAATCGATTCCCCTGTAAATTCTTCCAAAAATACCTAAACTAACTCAATCATATTCAAACACAACTCCAAATCTTAACACTTAGCAATTCCCACACAAACACCACGACAAATTGGATTTCGAAATAGTTTTACAATCCATCACACTTACACACGATAATCAATACGTAGCACTTAGCAATTTCAACATAATTACAATGACATCTCAAGTTCAAACACTCAATCATAAACTTGAATCAAATACACTTACACACAATCTATTCCAAAACATAGCACTTAGTAATATCATCACAATCATAAATTTGAATCAAACACACTTACACATAATTTCAAAACATAACACTTAGCAAAATCAACACAATCATAAGTTTGAATCAACCTCGAAGGTACGTAAATCATAATTGTACCGCCTATCGCAGGCCAAAGTACCAATTACCGAGGTGCCACCTATCACGGGTCTACACGATTTACTAAAAAGCGTAAACCATAAACTTACTGCATATCACGGGCCCGTACCGTTTACCAAGGTGCCACCTATCACGGGTCTGCATGATTTACTAAAAAGAACGTAAATTGTAAATGTACCGCATATCACAGGCCAAAGTACTATGTACCAAGGTGCCACCTATCACGGGACTGCACAATTTAAACAAAACCGTAAATCGTAAAAGTACCGCCTATCACGGGCCAAAGTACTATTTACCAAGGTGCCACTTATCACGGGTCTGCACAATTTACAAAAACGTAAACCATAAATGTACAGCCTATCACAGGCAAAAGTACTGTTTATCAAGGTGCCACCTATCATGGGTCTGCACGATTTACAAAAAGCATGAAAATGCATGAGCATATACTGACTCCGTCCACAACAATCGTTAAACAAATGCAGATATTAAAAGATTCTCCATTTTTAATACTCATTTAACTTAAACAATTTTCACAACAAACATTAAGCAAACAGAAATATTAAGAGATTCCCCATTCTTAATACTCTTTTAACTTAAACGATTTTCAAAACGAACATTAAGTAAACAAGACATTTAGAGATTCCCCATTCTTAATACTCATTTAATTTAACCGATTTTCCAAAACAAGCATTAAGTAACCAAGACATTAAGAGATTCCCCATTCCTAATGCTCAATTAACTTAAACGATTTTCAAAACAAACTTTAAGTAAACAAGACATTAAGAGATTCCCCATTCTTAATACTCGTTTAACTCTAATGGTTTTCAGGACAACATTAATTAAATAAGGCATTAAGAGATTCCCCATTCTTAAGACCCATTTAACTTAAATGATTTTCACAAACTCACATTAAGTAAACGAGACATTAAGAGATTCTCCATTCTTAATACTTGTTTAACTCTAATGGTTTTCAAATTCCACACCAAAGAAACTCACACATAATATCCAATTCAATCCAAGTTTCACACCAAATCACATCAATCAACAAACATCAAGTATGAACACGCCAAGTACGATGAACACAAATCAACGCAATCACAACACTCAAATACATCACATTTCATTTACTCCAAATTATACATAAATGAGTTAAAATCTTTTTCCCCAATTCAATACACCAACCCTAATCCCATTCTTTTCCGCACAACCACAGATAAGTCCCTAAATGCAAACTAAAAGTTTGGAAGGAGCCCTTACCTTCACGTTAGTTGTAACGTGTGATTCCAGTATCGCGAGTAAATCTAGTAAAATCTCAGCCCGCAACGTCGCTTCCAAAGTTGGTTCCCTAGCACCGTAGCATGGTAGTGAGCAACTTTCCCTTCTAACTCTTCACGAAACGAAGCTTAGATCTAGGTGAAACGGGGAAGTTTGTGTTTGACGGTTTTGAAATCCCTAATACCGTTTTTCTTCATTTTCTAATCAACGAGGGAGTATGGAGCTAAGAAAACCTTGCTCTCTTATCCACTAATCCTTGGGTTTCAATTTTCGAACTCAAAGGAAGCAAGAAAACGAAAAATGGGAGAAAGAGGGAGGGAGGGTCTCGCGCGGCTGAAAGAGAAAGAAGGTGGATTTGTTTTCTTTCTTTACTTCTCTTTTCCTTTCTTCCTTTTTCCTTCCTTTATATTTCTTTTCTTTCTATTTCCTCTTCTTTTCCTTCCACACAAACATTATATATATGTATATATATATATATATATTAATGTATATTAATTTCTTTTAACAAATATCTCCATAACTAGATATTTATTAAAATTATCATTTCACGTATAACGCATTAAATTCTTCATAAGAGATTCACCGCAGTTAATTTAATTTATTCATCGATGAGTAATTCTAATCGGGCATCAAAATATCTTTTTGGTCATTTAAACTCCCAAAATATTAATAACATGGCTAAAAAGCCCCTGAGTTCAATACCAAAATCCACTCAAATGCATAAAGTATAATTTAAAATTATGGGTCTTACAGAACCTATCATACCTCTATATACCTTTCTACCTGACTCATCCTTGTCAAGAGAACAATTTTGATGCAAAGGTGTGGACATTGGTTTACAATCATCCATTTTGAAATTTTTTAGTAGTTCTCGCGTGTATTTGGTCTGGTGAATTAGTACATCCTATGGGTTTTGTTGAATTTGAATTCCAATAATGAATTTGAATTATCCCATCATACTCATCAGAAATTCATTCGACATTAACTTAGAATATCCTTGACAAAGATTATCGTTAGTGAAACAAAAAATAATAGCATCAACATATATTTAGACAATGAGAATGTCATTCTTATATAATTTTCTATATAAAGTAGTGTCAACTTGATATCTTTCTGAATTATTTTCTAAAAGAAAGTTCTTAGTCTATCACACCAAGATTTTAGGGGGTACTTTAGATAATGTAAAGATTTCTTTAGTTTGATGACATGGTCTAGAAATTCATTGCCTACAAAACTAGAAGGTTGTTTCACATATACTTCTTTATTTATTTAACCATTAAGAAAGACACTCTTCATGTCCATTTGATACAAGGTGATTTTATTAAATACTACAAAAGAAAGTAAGAGTTTGATAGCTTCTAATGCTATCACCGTGGAAAATGTTTTAGTGTAATCAATACCTTCCTACTGACTGTAACCTTGGGTTACAAGTCTAGCTTTGTTTATAACTATTGCACCTTTATCTTTGAGTTTGTTTCTGAAAACCCACTTGGTTTTGATTGGCTTCTTTTCTATGGGTTTGAGGACTAGATCTCATACAACATTTCTTTTGAATTGGTTCAAGTGTTATTGCATAGCTAGTATTCATCCATCATCTAATAGTGATTCCTTTATGGATGTAGGTTCAATTTCAAAGAGTAGTCCAAACAAAGATGTCTCCTTAAGAGAAAACTTTGTTATAAAATGATCATGTGTATTGCCTATGATCAAAGATTCTAGATGACATGACTTGTATTTTCATCTAGACGTGGATTCTTGATGCTTTTAACTTGAGTTTTTTTGGTGAATCCACTTGTAAACTTTAGACTGGATTTGATGCTTCTTCAATTTTGTCTAGTTCCTCTACAATATGCAGAGTCTACATCTAGTTTGATATCATGAGTCACACTTGCCAAGATTGTCTTTGGCGTTTACGATATAGAAAATACATAGAAATTGATGAAAATAAGAAATGTTGGGCTTGATTCCTTACCACAATTCATAAGGAGTTCTATTGAGAATATATCTAATGTAGATTATATTATGAATGTAACATGTAGTCTTCTGACGGAAAATGTTTGACAATGTTCATTTTGTGAATCATGGTGCATGTCATTTCCAGGAGAGATGTGTTTTTCCTTTCAACAACACTGTTATGTTAGGGTGTTCTAAGAGAAGAAAAATTATGTAAAATGCCATTCTCTTCACATAAGTTTTCAAAAAGTTTGTTTTCAAATTTACCTCCATGATCATTACGAGTCATTGTTATACAAAAACCTTTATCCTTTAGCACTTGTTTGTAGAATGTAGTGAATACTTTATGTGACTCATTTTTGTACCTTAGGAATTTTACCCATGTCCATCTGAAATAGTCATCAAATATAACGAGTCCATATTTTTTATCACTAATAAAAGCAGTCTTTACAAATCCAAAATAGATCAATATGTAAAAGTTCAAGTGGTCTAGATGTCGAAACAATGCTTTTAGAATAAAAAGAAGATTTTTTTCCCCTTTCTGACATGCCTTACAAAGAACATATGAGTAGTACTTTAGATTACACAAGCCTCTAACTAATTCAAGTCTTTTTAAATTTGTGATTAACCTTAAGTTGACATGTCCTAATCTTTTGTCCCATATTAGTTGTTCATCGCTTACATACATAAGATAGTTGACCTTTTGTTTATCCAAATCAGACAAATGAGAAATTCTAACATATTCTATAGAATATAAGAAAACCCATAAGCATAAAATTTCCTAAGTGATTAGAGTTCATAAGGTTAAGGTCTAGAGAAACACTTGCTCAAAAGAAATGTTTTCTAAGTGTTTTCTAGTTTGAGAGTCATTGTTATGAGCAGCTTGTTAGAAGCAAACCAATTTGTTCCAAACTCTTGTAACCATGTCCTATAGTGGCTTTCGTGTTCCTCAAGCAATTTATAGGTTTTTTAGAATGTGTTGAGAAGACTTGGCTTAGAAAGTCAAGATGTTTGTGTTCCTTTAAAATTATGTAGGTGTCATGTTGTTTTGAAAAGACTGACTTGTAGGGTCAATTATTATGTAATTCAAGTTTCGAATTATTGGATTAAATCCTTCAAAGTGAGGAGATTGGACGTAGCTACCAAGTTGATGGTGAACCAAGATAAATTCTTGTGTCACTTTAATTATACAATTCTTGTTTTTTCTTTTGCCTTTGATCACTTAAGTCGATTGCTTCTACTTTTATTTAAGTAAGTCAGCAAACTCAAACAAGTTTTAAATAAATTAACAAAAATAATCCAATTTAGTCAAATACAATTCAACCTCTTCTCGTGTTTGCACCTTTAGACTGCACACTAAAATAGAATATTATTTTTTAAATTATTCCCTCAAAATAATATTATTATAATTAAAACACGTAAGAGTTATAATTCTTCAAACCAACTTGGTTCTAACACTAATTTTCCCAATGATGTTGATATCAACTAGGGATCTAAATTGTTTAAAATGTTGAAATGTTGGTCAGAATTTGGTGTGCATCAAGTGATTGTTAATGAGGCATGGAACAATTTTAGTTTTAATCGATGAGGAGGATTTGTTTTAAAGGAGAAATTAAAAGGAATAAAAAGAAGCCAATGTGCTTGGCATCAAGCTCACACAATCAATTTAGAGACAAATATTCAAGAAGCTAAATATGAGCTACAAAGAATAGGTATTCAAGCAAAGACTACTTCTTTATTAGGTATAGAAGTGGAAAAGCGAAAGGAATTGATGAATTAAATACCTTCTTTTTCAAGGGAATAGCAATATTCTGTAGCAACATTCTAGAGCTCAATGATTGAAGGAAAAAGATTCAATTTCAAAAAATTTCATGGTATTGTGATTGGTTGCAGTAGGGTAGGCTTAATGTGATTACGAGGATTAAAGTCTCAAGGGATAGGGTGGAAGGGATGAAACCTATTAGAGAAGCAGTTTTAAATCAATATGAACAACGTTTTCAATCTACATCAGAGAGTCTCCTCTATTTTTATCAGTTGGTTTTTAAATCGATTAATAAGTTGGAAGTGAACCAATTAATTGTGGAGTTTAGTGAGGAAAAGGTGAAAGCGGCAAATGGAGTGTGATAGTTATAAAAGCTCAAGACTAGATAAGGTGAATTTTAGTTTTTAAAATAATTTGAGGATTGATTCCATGAGATTTTTTATCAAATTTCTACTAAAATGGTAGGCTGGTGAAAAGGGCAATTAGTACTTTTATTGTGCTAATCTCAAATAAAGATCATCTTTAAATATTATCTGACTTTAGACCTATTTCTTTGGTGAGATGCATGCATAAAGTTCTCTGAAAGGTTTGTCAAAGTTTGTAATTGGGAAGATCATATATGAGTCTTAGTCTGCTTTCATCAAAGGTAGAAAAATAATCGACGGGATTTTTGTGACAAATGAGGTGGTGGAGGAAGCTAAAAGAAGGAAAAATGAGTTGATTTTGTTTAAAGTTGATTTTGAAAAAGCTTATGACTCGATAGAGTGGTCGTACTTGGAGATAATTATGCTCAAAATGAAATTCCCAATAATTTGGATTAAGTGGATTGTGGATTGTGGCTTGTGCTTGTTCTGCAAAAGTGTTTGTTTTTGTTAATAGTAGATCTACATAAGTTTTTTTTCTTGAAACACGGTCTTAGGCAAGGTGATCTTTTGTTTCCGTTTTTATCGCTGGTGGCTGTTGAAGGGTTAAATGTTATGGCCAATTATGGTGTGAATTTGAGCTTATTTAAAGAAGCGGAAGTTGAAGCTAACTCAGAGTTTAGGGAGCATCATTTCCAATTTGCATATGACACTCGTATTTTGGATGAAAAAAGTTGGTTGAATATTATAGCCTTATAATCCATCCTTATTTTGTTACATCTAGTTTCTGGTCTAAATGTGAATTTATATAAGATCTTACTTGTGGGTATGAATGTGGCACCAAACTGGTTAATTGATGCAACATATGTTCTACATTGTAAGATTAATAATACTTCGTTCAAATTTTTGGGTTTAACATGGCATAATCCTAGAAGGTTGAGTTTCTGGAATGTGGTGACCGATAGAGTTCATCAGAGGCTCGCTATTTGGAAAAGTCATAATTTATCTTGGAGTGGTTAATTGGTGCTCCATAAATTTGTCTTGTTAGCTTTGTTGATTAAGTATTTGTCTTTCTTCATAGCTCCCTCAAGTACCATTTCTAAACATGAATCTTTGTTTAAATCTTTTTTGTGGGGTGAGAATGAGGATGCTCACAAAATTCATTGGATGAAATGGGATAAAATTTGTCTACCTAAGGAAAAAGCAGGGTTGAGTTTAAGAATTATCTAGTTTTCGAGAGAGGTGAAGGGTCTGTGTGATGGTCTGATTTGCATGAAATTAGTGAAGGGTTAGGAGTTGTTAGGGACAATTAGTTGAAGGACTATTTATTTAGAATTTTGGGTGATGGAAGGAACACTAGTTTTTGGTCTGATCCGTGTCAGATAGTCGTTTGTTTCGTCGAAATTTTTTGTTTTTGCTTGACGCTTGTTTAATATTTGAATTCCTTCAAAGGATAAAATGGGATTAAGGAATGTTAGTGCATTTGATAATGTACTATGTATGGGTGTACGTGGCTTTGAGGAAAATGTAAATCGCTTACTTTTTGTGTGTCTATTCTTTAGTTAAGAATGGCCAAGCATTCTTGATTGATTTTGGAATTAGTGGTGCTTTATCGAATACACCACTTTATCACTTTATCACGCTAATCAATTTGCAGATTTAATTTGGTTAGTTGTGGTAGGATTAAATAAAAGAAGATTCATTGTGTTTGATTGGCTTTGATGTTGTCTATTTGGAAAATAGAACTATAAAGTGTTTCACTAACATACAAAAATATTATTTCTATTTTTGAAAGTGTGAAGCATTTAATTTGATTTTGGTTAAAGTGTAATTTAAAATGTTTGAGTTATGACTCCAATCAATGGTGTTTACAACCATTGATTTGTTTACTCCTCTAACATGCCTTATGCTATTGGGGGATTGGTAATATAAAGTTTAGCTATTCAAAAAACAATATTAGCTTTACTATTTATTTTTCTTAATATACTTGAACAAAAATAATATGAAAGTATGAGGCTAGTAATAATAAAATTATAATAACTTAGACACCAGACATTATTTTTATTTATATATATATTATTTAATTTCACATACTTAATATTAATATTAATGTTAATAACTTGTTCATTTTAATGTGTGACTAACCTCAAATTCGATCCTGCACTAGAAGGTTACTCATACATTGAGAATTAAGATCGCTCAGATTTACAGAGAGATTAATTTATTGCTAAGCTTGTGAATATTTGTATTTCGATCCCGGATTATATTTGGTGGAACAACCTCCCTTTTGTCCATCGCTTTGGAATTCTTTAGAATTAATTAGGCATCACTTGTTTTGTGTTAGATTATGTGAGCTTATTCTTGGATTAGGCCCAATGTCCTCCCATCGTTTTTTTCTTATTAAATATTATAAGTTTAATGACCATGCATTGGGGTTCTAAAATAATTTAAATAAGAACGCATCATGCTACTATATATACTTATTTAATAACTTCTTTTTAAAAATAACTATCTTATACTCAATATTGTTAGACATGAGCTTAAAACTAGTTTTCGTTAATGGTACATAATTTTCCCCTAATATTATTATGGAGGTGTGTTATAGATAATTGGTTGTAAGTGCATTATCAACCTAACTAAAATCGTATCTTCTGCAGTGATGTTTTTGCAAACTTTTTTCTTAAAAAATTACAATTATTTTCAACAGTTTTTTATCAAACACAATTAAGTGATCAACTAAAAAGACCGCACCCATATGTAGTTGAAGGTTGGAAGGAGTTTGAATTGTGTAAAAACTTTTTCCTTTTTAACATTTTTTAGTAAAATAAAAGCTTTGAAATTAAAGAAGGTAAAGTGAAAAAGAAAACACACATAATTTATTTTGGTTCACCACAAACACGATAGTTACGTAAGTCCCTTCAAACTAAAGGATTTATCCACTAAAATCAAATAGATTTTCATCACCCCCTATAAAACATACACTACTCGAAATGACTATGTTCGAATCTTCTCAAACTACAAGTTTAGTAGAGTCAAGCTTTTGAGGAACAACCCCTATTGGGCTAAAGTACAAAGTATTAAGGTTTATGTGTGTATCAAGACAACTCTATCACAAATGATATAACAATGTAACTTTTCAAATACAAGAATAACTTTCTTTTTAAAGGGATTGTGAAAATATGATCATTGAGTATTTTTCCAGCGTAATCGTTCAAAGGAATTCACAATTCATTATTTATTGTTTGCAATGAAGCTTGAGTGCCATTTTATAGTATTGAATTGATCGGTAATTTTCAAAATGATGTACGGAATGTTGCACAAATCTTGTCCTCTTTTTGCACTTTATAACTTCATAAAATATATTGTTCTCCAAATCATGATAAGAGAAAGTAATCATCATAGGACTCATAACAAGTTGTTGTAGATTCTTCAATTAAAGAATTGACTTGAGTCAAACTTGTTGACAAGAGGATGTTTGAATGTTGAGCTTGTCAAAAGATTACTTTTCTCAAATGATTGATCGATATAAGAGAATTTGAATTTTAAAAGAGCATTGACCAGATGATCAATTTGTTGTGTAAAGTTGTTTGATCAAAAGAATCTAATTTAGACACATTTGAAAAATCAAAAGAGACACGTTGATCAAAAGATTAACTCAGTTACTCAGCGGAGGAATAACGAGTGTATACCTCCGGTTAGAAGAACATGCTCAAAGTTTTGTTTTTTTATTAGAACATCTGCATATTTAACAAATACGTTAAAGTATAACTTGTTCTCACATATACTTTTTTTTATCATCAAAACAAAAAGTAATTGTTTTTAAACCAACTTGGTTCTAACACAGCACAACTAAATTTAATTTTTTAGAAAATGGGTAAGTAGTAGTAAATGAGGAACACATTGTAATTTTAAACTATGAAAGTGACACTTAAAAAGGATCAATTTTTTTTTTCTTAAAAAGGAACAGAGGTAGTAATTAGATTAAAACAATAGTTTTAAAAATTAATTACTTAGTTTATTTAATTATTGGGGCCTTCTATTTTCAGCACAATTAGGATGTCGTGTATCATGATTTATCTGCTGTTGTGCTTCAATTTTTCAGCATGGTTAGTTGCTCTCTAATCTAAATTCTAATAATTTGTCGTCGTTCCTAAGTCTAGAATCGACTTATTCATTGTTCTCGAGGCTATCATGGATTTTCTCACTAGACATGGCTCGAATTCTGGTCAACTTATCAATCCAAAATAATGCACCTTTTATATCCAAGTCTATAATTCAAAGGATTACTGCTATGTTGGGTTTCTTAGTTGGTTCCTTGCCTTTTAACTACTTGGGTGTCAGAGTCTTTAAGGGCAAGCCTAAGGTTATCCATCTTCAACCTATTGCTGATAGGATAAGATCCAAATTGTCCACTTGGAAGGCTAATTTACCCTCTATTGTTGGCAGGACTCAGCTTGCCAAGAGTGTCATCCAAAACATGCTTCTTTACAATTCCATTATATACTCATGGCATATCAAGCTCATAAATTCTATTGACAAATGGTGTAGGAATTTCATCTAGGCTGACAACATTTATTTGAGAAAGTTTGTACTGTCTTGTGGAGCAAAATTTGGGAGTTTCTCAATTCTTCCAATCAATTAAGCATCATCTCTTATACATTGTTTCCTCTACATGGATTGGCATTAAGCATCATCTTCCTGTGGTTTTGGAAAATAGTAAATGAAAACTTGTAAATGGTGAGCAAATTAATTTTTGGAAGGATGTTTGGTTAAATAGACTACTCAATGCTAACATATTAGTTGATGTTGTTGATCCTTCGTTTCTTCAAGCCAATGTGCATCACTTTATTCATAATGGCCATTGAGTCATACCTCAATCTATTGTGCAGCTTTGTCCTCATTTTTTGGTTGACATTCAACAAATCAGTATCTCATTGATTAGTGTCCTTGATAGAAGAGTTTGGAACCATACAACCATTGGTGCTTTGACCTTCAAGGACTCATCATAATTTTACCTATCCTCCTAGCAAAATATTTATTGGGGGCTTATTCATAAAAAACTTACTATTGTTGATAGCTTAAGGACCTGTGGATGTTATATTGTTCTAAGTGGATTTGTGTGGCAAAACTTCATAAACTAGCTTCCACATTTTTTGTGAATGTCCCTTTTCTTGAAGTCTTTGGAATTGGTTCGATCTCATATATTTTAAGCCTGCAAGTTAATCCTACTAACATTTACTCTATCATCTCTCTTTGCAATAGAGGTTACTCCAAATGGTGTCAACCGGTAATCCTTGCTACTATCGCTAACATCATCAATATTATTTGTTTTTTTAGAAACTTACATGTAAATAAGTGGTACTCAATTAAAAGATTTTGGAGACATAGTTACTTATAAACAATTTGTTTTGGGTAGTTAGGTTTCAATTAATTAGTTGTAACTACTTTTGTTTGTTGCTTCTAAATTGTAACCAACTAGTATATAAGCCAAAGTAAGCAATGTTGATTTACAGCATGAAGCAAGTTGCAGTTTTGCAAAGAGTGTAAAACATTGTAATCATTTCATCTCATATTAGTGATAATTTGAAGTCGAATCCAGACCCCCAGATGTAGGAGTTTAACTCTGAACTGGGTTAACAATTGTGTGTGTTCATTTTAGCATTGCAAGTTACGATTATATTTTTGTTTTAATTACTAAAAATTGGTAACCAATAACGTTCTTGGTGAAAACTAATCAATCTTCGTTATAGTAAAACCAAGAACATTCTTGGGTGAAAAATCATCAGTCTTTGTTTACTGAAACCAAGAACATTCTTGAGTGAGAAACTGATCAATCTCCATTTCGTTTACTTTGATCTTAATTAAAATTTAACAACAATTGTTATCAATAGCTTTGGATATTCGATTCAAAGAAAAGATGACATCAAGAAAATATGTACTTGAAATATTCGATGGGAAGAATGATTTTGGGTTATGGCGTCTAAAGATGAAAGCGTTGTTGATTCATCAATGTTTGACAAAAGCACTAGGAGGAAAGAAAGACATCAAATCAACACTTTCAGAAAAGTAAAAGAAGGATATCATGAGCAAGGCTCATAGTACTCTAATCTTGAGTCTTGGAGACAAGATTATGAGGGAAGTGTCAAAGGAGACTTCTGCAACATGTATTTGGCTCAAGTTAGAATCTTTATACATGACAAAATCATTAACGAATCATTTATACTTAAAACAAAATATATATGCTTTCAAGATTAAATTTGGGAGGTTAGTTGAAGATCATATAGATGAGTTTAATAAGATTGTTTGAGATCTTGAAAATATTGATGTAAAATTGAATGATGACGATGAGGCTTTACTATTGATAAACTCATTGCCAAACTCTCTTCAAAATTTGTGTGATACACTCCTATATGGTAGAGATTCTTTGTCGTTACAAGAAGTGCAAGCTGCACTAATCTCAAAAGAATTAAAAAGGAAGTTAGTGAAGGTGCAAACACGAGAAGGGGAAGTTGAATTGTGTTTGATAAAGTTGATAACTTTTTGCTAATTTGATTAAGGCTGGTTGGTTTATATGAATTTATCAGATAAGAAGCAATCAGATTAAAAAGCAGTAAACGATGAAAGCATAATTAATTTGACACATATACTTATCATGGTTCACCACTTGCTTGACTACATCCAGCCCCTTCATTTAGAAGGCTTTAATCCACTAATTCAAATACCTTGAATTAAGGCTGGTTGGTTTATATGAATTTATCAGATAAGAAGCAATCAGATTCAAAAGCAGTAAACGATGAAAGCATAATTAATTTGACACATAAACTTATCATGGTTCACCACTTGCTTGACTACAACCAGCCCCTTCATTTAGAAGGCTTTAATCCACTAATTCAAATACCTTGAATTACAAAGCACATGACCCACCAAGCCAGTCTTCCCAAACAGCCTGACAACTCGAGACTTTTAAGGAACTAACAATATTGATCCTACAAGCCAAGTATTCTGCTAACAACCTAACAATCCCATATTTAAGAATGAACTAAACCATGATCGAGTTGGATACAAAAGATTGAAACTTGAGTAGTTGCTTCTAAAAAAGCTAATAATAATAATAATAATAATAATAATAATAATAATAATAATAATAATAATATCTCTAAGAAAAGAACACTCAGAAAATATTTCTAACTTGAACAAGTGTTTATCTTTTTGAACTCTAATATGAATTGAGAACTTTGAGCTTGAGTTCTTCTACTATTTTCTTCTTTTCGATGCTTTTCTCCTTCATCATTGAGTGTCTATTTATAGTAAAAATTTAGGCTTCATCTTAGTCCATGTTTAATTTTGAATTGTATCTTGTTCAAATTGAGTTTGTAAATTCTTCATATTGATTATGTTCCTATTTTGTGTAGATTGACTTTGTAAATTCTTCATATTGATTATGTTCCTACTTTGTGTAGATTGAATTTGTAAATTCTTCAAATAAAATCTTCTTCAAATGTTGATCAAATCTTCTTCGAGACTTCTTCAAATATTGACGGTATCTTTTTTCAACTTGGTGAAAGATTTTCTTCAATTATATTTTTGAATCAAATCTTATTTTAGATTTTCATCAATTATAATTTTGTATCAAATTTTATTTTAGATTTTCTTCAATTATAAATTTGAATCGAATCTTAATTTAGATTTTCATCAATTATAATTTTGAATCAAATCTTATTTTAGATTTTCTTCAATTATAAATTTGAATCAAATCTTATTTTTGCATCCAACTGTTGAAATGTATTCAGCCTCTATTGTTGACATTGCAATTGTGTTTTATCTCTTACTTGACAAAGATATTAAGTTGTTTCCTAAAAATGTGTAGTTGCCGCTAGTGCTCTTTCCCTCAAGTTTATCTCCAACATAATCAGAATCACAATATCCACTAAGTATGTACTTAGGAGATTTCTTATAGAACAAGATAAGGTTGGTAGTGCCTTTTAAGTATCCAATGATTCTCTTAACAGCAATTAAATTTGATTCCCTAGGGTCAACTTGAAATCTTCCACATACAATACACTAAACGTCATGTTAGGTTTGAAAGCGGTAAGGTAAAGTAGGGATCTTATCATTCCTCTATAGGTTTTTTGGTCAACTTTTCCACCAAAATCATCTTTTTCAAATGAACAAGTAAGGAGCATTGGTGTAGCCATAGATTTGCAATCACTCATCTTAAACTTCCTAAGAAGCTCTTTTGTATATTTAGCTTGATAAATATATATACCCTTTATACTTTGCTTAATTTGGATCCCTAATAAGAACATAAGTTCTCCCATCATACTCATTTGAAATTCAAATTGCATCAATTTATAAATTTCTTTACAAAGAATGCCATTAGGAGATCCAAAAATACTGTCATCAACATAAATTTGAATAATAAGAATATTATCTCCTATTATTGTCTAGAAAGTGTATTATCTACTTGTCATCTTTCAAGGTTATTTTTAAGCAAAAAGTTATTGAGTCTATCATACGATGCCCTAGGTGCTTGTTTTAGACCATATAAAGTTTTCCTAAGTTTAAAAACATGATTTTGAAATTCAGAACTTTCAAAGCTTGGGGATTGTTTAACATAGACTTCTTCACCTACATAACCATTTAAAAAAGCACTTTTAACATCCATTTGAAATAATGCAATGTTATTATTTGAAGTAATAGAAAGTAGAATATGAATCGCTTATCACCTTGCCATTGGAGCAAATTTCTTAGTGTAATCAATGCCCTCTTGCTGATTGTAGCCTTGTGTGACAAGTCTTGCCTTGTTTTCGACCATTTCACCTTTTTCATTTTGCTTGTTCCTGAGAATCCACTTGGTTCCAATAATGTTCATATTTTGTCTAGGTACTAGATCCCAAACGTTATTCCTCTTAAATTTATTTAACTCTTCTAGCATTGCAAATTTTTTTTCATCATCTGTCAATGCTTCATCAATAGTGGTAGGCTCAATTACGAGAGTGAGCCAAAAAAAATGGTATATTTTAATGATGATATGATCCTCAAAGGATTACTTGAACTACCAATGAGATGAGATGTCTTGTACTTCCATCTATATCTTTTTTTGACTTATCTTGACTGATTCTAACTTGATCAGATTCATCCTCTAAAGATTTGTCATCTTCTGATTTGTCTGCATCTGCTTCCTCTGGTTCTGTTAAACTTACAGTATCCTCAACTTGCTTTGACTTTTTAAGGTCAAGTTGTTTGTCATATAACATAACATAATATAAATCATATAATTGAAGAATGAAATTAATACAGCCAAAACATCAGTGAAGTTTCTTGTGGTTTCTACTTGTTTCTGAAAACCAAATTTGTATGCTACTTCTACTGATGTATTCAGATATGCGGATTTCCTTATTCCTCTAAATTTTTGAGAACATGTAAAATACTTATCTAGCTTTGATTGTTAAGATCAAGCTTCTTGTTATCACAGCAAACATAATATCAAACAATAATTTAATGTTTCTTGGTAATGTCAAATATATTACCTATATGTTAACAGTTTCAATTTCACTTTGAAAACTCTCTTAGTTCTTCTTTGCAGGTTTTCAAATTTGCATTTGCATATTCTCATATTAGAGAGTCTTGCTGAAGGGATTTGAAATCCCATCAAGGTTCGTAGTCTTAATGAATTTGATTGGAGTGTTCAAAGAAGTCTCCTAATTCTTATTGTTCATCTAACATGTCTATTTCTACTAATGTATCGGGTTCCTCTAGTAATTTTGGAAATTTTATGGTAATTCTGATTCATTTGGTAGTTCTGGTTCTGTTGATATGTGTGATTTTTCTAATATTTTTGGTTCATCATATGGTTATGGTTCTAATAGGTATTGTGGTGACTAGTCTTTCTTCCACCAGAGTCAATTGGCTTCTATTTGGTAGGTCTTGGAACATAAACCTTTTTTCCTTCATATATTGCAAGCATCAATTGACCAAGCACCATGACTGGTGTGTTCAATTTGGTTGCTTAAAACATCTGCAACATAAAAAAATTTATCCTTTGGTACCAAAATCTGGTTGGGTCCTGGTTTGTTAGTTCTTAAAGGTTTGTTGTCTTTCTATGTGGTTAGCATATGATAAGATATTTTAGTGTGACATTTCTTATAGCAAATAGTACATAAATCATGAAAGGGAACAAACTTAGGTTCAATTACTTTTTCTTGAAATCCTATTCCTCTTTTATCATTCCTACTAACACCGTAAATCATAGATGCATACTTGCTTATTTCCATACCATTAAATCTTGAAATATTTCTTCATGCTTATCAGTTACATGTGGTATTTTCAATTGATATTAAACTACAATTACTTTTCACTATTTTTAGCCGTAAGTTCATCAATATCACTTTTCAGATTTTCATTTTTTGTTTTATGTCCAGTAATATCAGTTTTCAGAGTTGCATTATCTGTCTTAAGTTCAGTAATATCAGTTTTCAGATTTGCATTCTCTATTGTAAGTTCAATAATATTAGTTTTTAAATTTGCATTTTATGTTTTAAATTCAACACTTTGATTCTTTAAAGCATTAACTTTTTAAGTTAGATTTGTATTTTCTATCCTAAGTGTTTTTAATTTTAAACACAATTTGTGATTATTATTTAAAAAATCATTTATAGCAGTACTAAAATCAGGTCCTCTAAATTCATAAAATACCTCAATTTCTTCATCAATTGATTCACTAAATTGAGACATGTTGAACCCTTGGATCTTTCCTCAAACACTGTAAAGTGCTTAGCCTTGAGACCGACCTCTTATACCAACTAAATGTGCAAACACGAGAGGGGGGGTTGAATTGTGTTTGATAAAGTTGATAACTTTTTGCAAATTAGATGAAGGTTGGTTGGTTTTTATTAATTACTCAAATAAGAAGCAACCGGATTCATAAGTAGTAAACAATAAAAGCATAATTAATTTGACACATCTATTTATCTTGGTTCACCACTCACTTGGCTACATCCAATCCCTTCATTTAGAAGGCTTTAATCCATTAATTTAAATACCTTGAATTATAAAGCATCTAACATTCCAAGTCGGTCTTCTCAAATAGCCTGACAACCCCATACATTTAAGGAACTAACCACCTTGACCCTACAAGCCAAGTCTTCTCCTAAAAACCTAACAACCCAATATTGAAGAAGGAACTAAACCACTATCGGGTTGGATACAAAAGATTGAAACTTGAGTAGTTGTTGTTAACTATAACACCCCGAATTGTAACAGCGCGAGTGTATTTTTTTTAAAAAAACAAATTCATAAAAACGAAGAACTAAAGAAGAAAATACTTTTGGATAAATATTTAAGTCATAACACAACGACAAAAGTCAACAATATTTATAAACAGCGGAAATAGTTTTTGAAACAAAATCCAAAGTATTTAAATAGAAAAATACAACGGGGCTATGAGACCTATCAGACATAGCTCATACCCTTGGAGTATTCTCGGCAGACACTTGCATAAACACACTGCCCCAAGAATCTCTACTTTCCCCTTATCACATCAAAATGTGGAACATGGACCCATTAAAAGAAAAAGTCATCAGACAGTTTAAGCATATATACAATCTTCCAAAATGAAATAAATACAATCCCAAGAGAAATACATCAAGTCATTATATAATCACTTAATTTGATCATGCTACAAAACTACACCACCCTAGTGATCTCCACGCGCCCCACAAGATCCTCCTGACAAAGCTTTGGTCAAGTATGACTAACTACTTTTCCATCTCCAGGGTACTAATCGGTAGGATGATCTTAGTTCTTATCTGAGGGCAAATCCCAGATTTCCACAATAATTGTAAAGGTCACCAACCAAAATTAACAAACATCACAAAACAAAATTCTTATATTTTCAAATGCTCAAAAGAACCTTTCGTCTTAACATACTCCTCGAAAGGGTTTTCATATGTCCGAAAATGCATAAATAATGTTGAAAAATGAAGTTTTGACAAACTGCAATGTCGTAGCTGAGGTGCAATCTCTCACGGATCAGCACGATTTACTAGCGTGCAGTCTCTCACAAACCAACACGACATACAAGAGTGCAGTCGCTCACAGACCAGCACAATTTTCTAGAGTGCAATCGCTCACAGATCAGCACATTCTAGAGTGCAATCTCTCACAGATCAGCACGACGCGACAATTCCCGCAAGGATAAGATGAACCAACAATTCACATGGCATCATCCCGTGGCCCATCACGGTCACCACTATCACCATGGCCCCATCGCGGTCACATGTACTATGAAATGAATGAGCATATTTTGACTCTTTTCACCACAATCATTAAGTAAATGCATCTATTAAAAGATTCCTCATTTTTAATATTCATTTAACACTAATGATTTTTCAGACACAACACAGAGCATACTCAAACATATTTATTCACACCAATTAAAATTTCCACAACCACACATAAATCACATCTTCAAATTTCATTCACACCTAAATTGAATTAAATTCATTTTCCACCAAGTCACGCATAAATTTCATTTCAAAAATTCATAATATTAATTATGAACACATCAATTTCACCTAACATAAATCACCAAAATTTTCAAACATTAATCACCATATTCAATCTCTAAAATTTTCAACCATAAATCACCACAACAACATTAATATATCAGAGTTCTCCCCACCGCTAACTCGGTGCCAACGGTCTCGATTCCTTTTCGAGACCCAAGGACCTAACTACATAAACATGAATATTTATAACAACTTGTTCACAATAAAACTAATCCAAACACAACAAAATTTTCAAAATTAAATCTTTCTCACACACCAAAGTTTTAAAACAAAATAATCTATATTATTTACTTAAATCTAAATAAAACAAATATCATCAAAATTTCCCATACATACACTCGACTATTAAAGCACCGAAATTTTTGAGTTAATAAAATACTCTAAACTTTTTTTCTTTTTAAACTCAATCAAAGAGTAATTAAAAGAGTAACATTTTTAACTCTAACCATTTTTAATTTCAATCTATCTTTTTGCTCAAACTCTTTAACTTAGTTAAAATTTGAACTTTTTCACAACTTTAACAACGCTAATTTTTTTGTAAAATTTCAATTTCAGTTCAAACTCATTTATTTGAAAATAACTCATTATGTAACTCAAACTCATCAAATTTAATTATCGTCAATTCACACCGACAACAATCAATTCAATTCCACATCACACATATAACACCTCAATTCAATTTCAACAATTCAAACATAACTCACTCAATTTCAAAACTCCACATTTTTACACATAAACCACCAAATTTCATCAATTCATTTTCTACAAAATCCACAAATAAATCACATCTCAAAAATTCATAATAATAATTATGAACATATAAATCACACCAAACTTGAATTACCACAAACCACACCTCCAATTTAAATTCCACAAAATTACACATAATCACATTAAATTAAGTTTTCACAAAATCACACCTCAAATACATCAAATTTCTTTTCCACAAAATCACAAATAATGTCCTAAATGCAAACTAAAAGTTTGGAAGGAGCCCTTACCTTAACGATAGCTCTAACACGCGATTACTGTACCGTAACTAATTCCGAAAAAATTTAAGTTCGTGACGTCACTTCAAAAACTAGCTCACTAGCACCGCATCATGGCAATGGGCAACTTTTTCTTCTGTCACTTTTCGAATGGAAGCTTAGAAGTTGAAGAAAAATGGAGGTTTGAGTTTATGGATTTTGATTTCAAAAGTTTGGAACAGAGAAGAAGATGAAGGATTTCGCTTTTTGCTTTCTGTTTCTGATTTCCTTTCTTTCTTTACCTTTCCTTTCACATATATATATATATATATATATATATATATATAATAATAATAAATATGTAAACAAATATCTATATATTTATAAATATCTAGATATTTTTATAAAAATCATCATTACGCCTGTAATCTCACATCATGTCACAAAATCACTTTTGTAGAAAAATATCTACTATCGCCGCAATTCAATGGACAGATAAATTTTTCTGAAAAACGCTGCATCTCAGAATTTCTTTTCTTCGACAAAAGATTCACCATAATTAAATAAAATTATTCATCGACGAATAATTTTAATCGGGTCTCTAAAAAGAAATTTTTGGCATTTAACTCACATAATGCCATAAAATTGGCTAAAAAGGCTCAGAAATTCAGCACAAAATTCCTCAAAATACATAAATTAAATTTTAAAATTAAGGGTCTTACATTAACAAAGCTGATATTAATAATAACTCTCACAGTCTAAGAAAAGAACACTCAAAAAATATTTCTAACTTGAACAAGTGTTTATCTCTTGGAACTCTAAGATGAGTTCAGAACTTTGAGCTTGAGTTTTTATACTATTTTCTACTTTTTGATGCTTTTCTCCTTCAGCCTTGAGTTTTTTTATAGTGAAAATTTAGGCTTCCATTTAGTCATTGTTTAATTCTTAATTGTATCTTGTTCTGATTGAGTTTGTAAATTCCTCATATTGATTATTTTCTATTTTGTGTAGATTGAGTTTATAAATTTTTCAGATTGATTTTGTTCCTATTTTGTGTAGATTGAGTTTGTAAATTCTTCATATTGGTTATGTTTCTATTTTGTGTAGATTGAATTTGATAAATTCTTCAAATAAAATCATCATCAAATCTTCATCAAATGTTGATCAAATCTTCTTCAAGCCTTCTTCAAATCTTAACTATATCTTATTTTAAACTTGGTGAAAGATTTTTTTCTATTATAATTTTGAATCAAATCTTATTTTAGATTTCATCAATTATAATTTTGAAAAAAAATATTATTTTAAATTTTCTTCAATTATAAATTTGAATCAAATTTGAATTTAGATTTTTATCAATTATAATTTTGAATCAAATCTTATTTTAGATTTTCTTTAATTATAAATTTGAATCAAATCTTATTTTAGATTTTCTTCAAAAACATGAATCTTCTTTCATACTATTTGAAGTCAAATATATTGTTCTGATAAAATACTTTTGTTAAAATCAAGACTCTAAGTATAAAACCAACTTGGTTCCAACAATCAAATGTCAAATAAGAAAGCAATGGTGAGGGACTGTTTGTCAAGGCCAAGGCAGGGAAGAAGAATAAAAAATAGAAGAATAAGTTGAAGAATAAAGATAATGATAAGTCGAAAATTAAGTGTTTCATATGCAAGAAAGAAGGGTATTTCAAGAAAGAATGTCTAGACTGGAAAGGAAAGAAAGGATCAAATAATGATGATGAATATGGAAATATGTTAAAATAGAGATTAGTATTTAGTCTTTTGTAATGAAGTTAACATAAAACTATTATCAATAATATTCAAAACCTTATTATTTTCTCTTATCCTTTTCTCTAAAATCCCCCAACTTCAACATGAGATCTAGAGCCTATTTTGATCCTCATTGAACAATGTTGTCGTTGTGCAGCTTTTGAGTTCCCAATAGTTAGGGAATATAACCATAGTTTCTTTTTGTCCAACGTGGTCATTTGTGTTCAAATGATACCAGTTTCCGTTTATTTTGCTATTATTGTTGTCACTATTTCTAACGATTTTTTCGGCAAATGACCACTCCATCTACTTCGCCTCTTCCAGATTGGCCCAAATCGCAAAGTGCGTCACCAAAAGCTACCCCACATGCCCACACGCGCCTTACCGTCCACCGCACATTAGATCCACACATTTCCGCTTTCACCATGAATGGCAACGCGTCTGACAGTCATAAACCTTCGACTTCACTTCTTCAACATTTCACTATGTGTTTCTATTCATCTTCATCCGCTTTCGTTGCTCATTTCTATTCGTATTCATCCATCGTCGCTTATTGCATAGTTATTCACGCAAAGGATGAACCCTACCTAGCTGCCACAATCCTTAAGCACGTTCATATCTTCGAATTGATTTAGGAGGAGCAACAGATTCGCCGACTTTCACTATCTCCAAATCCGATTAAGGTAACGCTTCTTGATGGAAATGTGAAGGAAGGAAAGAAATGGCATACTATTATTTTGGATGTTGCTCGTGAAATCTAAAAGAATTTGGCCAATAATGCTCGTATTTCTAAGGTAAGTGGTGTTTTTTAGGGATATGACCCATCCTCGTGAAGAGGATTCTCAACTTCAAATCTTTAGGTTTAATGATGATGAAGAACGTGACACTTTTTGGCATTCTAGTGCTCACATTCTTGGCCAGACACTTGAGACAGAGTATGGATGCATGCTTTGCATTGGGTCGTGTACTACAAGAGGCAAGGGATTCTTTTATGATGTTTTTTATGGGGACTTAGGATTGAATGATGATCACTTTAAACAAATTGAGGATGGGGCATCCGAAGGCTATTGCGGAAAACAACACTTTGAGCAGTTTACGATAATTCTCGCTGAAGCAAATGAGTTTGCTCTTAGTATGGTGAGGAAGATGCCGTAGTTTACTAGCAAGTTGTTTGCGATTTTTATGAAAATGCTTTTGGATATTGAGGATGTTCCAACTTGGCACATCGGAGATACTGAGGATGAAGATGCTGGTGAAACTAGCAATTATAGTGTTGGACAAGAATGTTTGGACAAGTTATCTATATCTTTGGGAGGAAATACAATTGTACCTGTTGCTTCTGAATAATTACCTGCGTATTTGGTTGCACCTGAATGGCATAAACGTCAAGCTGCATTGATTGCACTTGCTCAGATAGCTTAAGGATGCTCAAAGGTCATGATAAATCATTTGGAGCAAATGGTGGCTATGGTATTGAATTCATTTCCTGATCAACATCCTCGTATAAAGTGGGCAACTATTAATGCAATTGGGCAATTGCCTATTGATTTGGGTCCAGATTTGCAAGTTCAATATCATCAGGGGATGTTGCCAGCCCTAGTTGTTGCGATGGATGATTTTCAGAATCTTCATGTAGAGGCTCATGTTGCTTTAGTTGTGCTCAACTTCATTGAGAATTGCACACCTCATATTTTAACGTCATACTTGGGCGGAATAATTAGCAAACTACTTGTACTTCTTCAAAATGGTAAACATATGGTGCAAGAGGGAGCTTTAACTGCTTTGGCATCAGTTGTTGATTTATCTCAAGAACATTTTCAGAAATACTATGATGCTGTCATACCGTACCTGAAGGTTATATTGGTAATGTAATTGATAAGTCCACTTGTAGAGGAGGTCAAACGTATATGGTTCGACAACCGATTACAACGCGACCTTTCTTGGTTTTTCTTGCTTCACAGTTCTGGATCTGCCCTTACTTTCCAATTTCAATTAACGGAAATATGCATTCTTGTTCAAACAATCGTTATCTCTCCTGTTTTGGACACATTTTCTCACTTTGTTGGTCGATCATGGCTTTGTTTCGTTAGAGGTGCGCTGCTTCTTCTTCGGTGTTTGTCATGCAATTTAGTACTTATAAATAGATTATTATAGTTGTCTCTATTCCCATCGACGATTATTCTGGTGGTGTTCCTTTATCCACAAATGAATCATATTAGTGACGACTTCTTCTTCTTCTGTTGATGGTTATTCTAACAGTGTTTTTTATTTTCATGACTTATTTTATTTTGGAAATTTTACCTAGATGTACTAGTCTTGCATTTTTCTACCTAAAGCACGCCTCTATCTTCTTGAATCACATTCAAGTTTAAATATTGACTCTCCGATATCATTGGTTTGAAGCTTTCAAATGCAGCTTTTTAGAAGAACTAACTTGCTTTGTTCAATTGCTTGTCATGCATTTCCCTCAGACTGATGATCAATCAGGTTATCTGACTAGGCTATATTTATAGCAATTCTCTCCAACTCCACAAACATCCCTGAGTTGCCTTTCCATCTTTTTTTTTTTATTATTTTCTAGAGCAAAACATTATTTTCTTTTAACAAGCTAAAGCTTAGTAAGCTTTAGCTTGAGGGAGAGTGTTAGAATGTTAGAAAATATCTTATAATATTTATTATGTTATATTAGAGTATTTTGAATTATTTCCTAAGATCAATTTATAATCATAGAGATATCTTATAATATTTCTCATTAATATTATGATTTGTTCCTTATTTAGGATTGAGTTTATGTTTCTCAATAAATAAAGATTAGTATTGAATCTTTTGTAATAAAGTTAGCATGAAACTAAAGTAGCAACATTGATTTACAAGAAAGGGGGGTTTGAATTGTAAATGCACCTTTCAAAAATTCCTACTAAAATCTTAAGAAAATAACTCAAGATTGATCTTGGTTATGAAAACAGAAACGGAGAAAGTTATTGGTTTTAGTTGTAAAACAGAGAACGTTCCTTGACTAATTTTAAACAGAAAATCAGTTTATCTTTTATCTTAGTTAATCAATTCAGTATAACAAATAAAGAGATAGGGAAGAGAATACCACACAGTTTTATCCTGGTTCACCCAATGTGGGTTGCGTCCAGTCCTCACGCTGTGAGATTTTCCACTAAGTGTTTAAAACGAAGAGCCTTCTTAATCTTGCAACACCTAGTATAGATCAACCTTGATCTATTTCCACCTTAATTACTTTCTACCCAGAAAGCAATAACAACACATATCTAACCTTGATAGGAAGCAATCTTAAACAAACTATAAAGAAACTCTTATAGTTTGAGTTTTTACAAATGGATTGATTTTGACAGAATCTGATATTGCTCAACTCTTGTTTGAGAATAGATTCTTTACAAAGAATCTAATGATAGTTTCGAAAACTGATATATGAATATGTAGCAGCAGCTGTTTCGCGAATTGCAGAAAATGATATTGCCTCTGTTTTGCAAAATTTCAAGTTTAAGTGTGATTGTATATTGTGGATTACTTAGCACTTGAATTTCTTGCATTCATACTTGATTAAGGCCTTCTATTTATAGGCTGAAGATGCACTGGATAAGTACGAAAGATCTGTTGGAGAGGCTCTGCTTTTTTTGGCTTAAGGCAGTACTTCTGAATAAATTAATCATGCTACGACATAGCCTTTTTTAACTTTTGGGTTTAGCATTTAAAACAGTCCTGTACTTTTCTGACAACGTCCTTGATGTTTCTTCATTGATCTTGGATGATACATTCTCCATCTTGAGTCTTAAGTGTAGCTAGACAAGATTGGAGAAGAATTGCAAGCTGAAACAGAGCAGGTTGCAGTTTTGCTGCTGCTGTGCAAAAAACGGAGAACGATAAACGTTCTTGGTTTTTTAGAATGAACGTTCTTGAGCTTAAATAATCATTCTGGAATTCCCGTTTTAATTATTTTGGATTTCCTTTGTAATTGTTTTGTCATATGTCAAGATTGATTGAGCTTTCTTGACATTTGAATTTTTGGAGTTCTTCATTGTGTCATGACTTTTATCCATCTTTGAGTCCTTTCAATTTTGAGATCAAATATCCTTTTTGAGTTTGGATGAATCCTACTTGTTCTTTGCCATGTACTGATTAAATATGAATAAATTTCTAGGGCAGATTCTTTGTTAAGAATGTAGAAAAAGTTTGATCAACATGTTGTGATGAACAATTCTTGAACCTTGAGATCATTCCCTGTTTTGTTGCAGAATGATCTTGTTGTTGTTTCCTTTTCTTTGCTTGATTATGTTCTTAATTAAATTCACTCAAAAGCACCAGTTAAATTAACATAACATTTTAGAATCATGATTAACTTTCTTAATTAACCTTTGTTTGTTTTCATCAAAACTTTAATTATAGAGTTTGTATCAACAAAAACTATCATCAATAATGTTCAAACCCTTATTATTTTCTCTTCTCCTTTTCTCTAAAGTCACACAACTTCAACAAAATGTTTTAGTAGCCTCTGAAGGATATGAAAGCACAAAAGTTCTTATGGAAAACTCAACTAAAATCATGGATGATGACTGGTTGTTTGACTTAGGGTGTTCATTTAACATGACCTCTAATAGAGATTGGTTACTTGACTACAAAGAAACAAATGGAGGCATGGTGATTATAGAGCCATGCGTCAAGCAAAACCAGCTTGTGGCATCAAAGGAAGGGACATGTAAGTCTAAGAAAAATGCAGGTTCTAGATTGACAAGGCATGTTAGGTGGTGACAAGATTGGTGATCTTGAATTTTGTGAGCATTGTGTGTATGGAAAGATGCATAGATTCAAGTTCTCTATAGGGAAGCATTTCTCAAAACAAATTCTAGAATATTTTCACATTGATCTATGGAGCCCTGCCAAAATTGCTTCACATGGAGGTAACAAGTATTTCATTACATTTCTTGATGACTATAGTATAAAAGTAGAGATATACATGTAAAAAAGAAAGGATGAAGCATTGAAAACCTTTAAAGATTGAAAGTCTATGGTTGAAAACAAAACTATCAAAAGGATTAAGACCTTAATGATAAACAATGGTCTTGAATTTTGCAATGAAGAATTCACTAGTTTTTGCAAAATTAATGGAGTGAACAGCATAGGACTGTAAGACACACACCTCAGCAAAATGGCCTAACTGAAAGGATGAATAGAACACTGCTGGAAAGAATGAGATGCATCATATCGAATGTAGGAATGCCTGCATATTTTTGGGGAGAAGCTATCTATATAGATTGCTATTTGATAAATTTGAGTACTTCAATTGCAATTGAATTCAAAACTCCTCACGAAAATGTGGTTTGGACATGCTGCTAATTACAATCATTTCAAAGTATTTGGGTATGCAACATACTATCATGTAAATAAAAGGAAGCTAGTTCCTCGAGCCAAGAAAAGGTAATTTGTTGGATATCCAAGCCATGTAAAAGGTTCTAGGATATGGTGTCCTAAAAATAGGAAATGTATCATCAACCGAGATGTTAAGTTTCAAGAGACTAACCTATACAAATCCTTAACCAAGGCTGTTATTGAAAAATCACATCAAACTAAAGCTAAGAGGTTCGATCTTGAGGTGGAGCAAACTACATAAAAGGAGAAAGATCAACAATAGGCTCAACAAGACAAGACTGATGCAAACCCAGTTGAATATGCTATGTTCCCAGATCATGACCATCCAACATAACATGAATTAGATGACTATAATCTTTTCAGGGACAGAGAAAGAAGGACATCAAAACCCCCGCAAAGATATGGCTATGCAGACATGATCAATTATGCATGACATGTTGCTGAAGAAATCATAGAATAAGATCTCAAGAACTACAATGAAGCAGTCAGGTCTTAAGACAAAGACAAATGGAATTTAGCTATGACTGAGGAGCTGAAATCAATGGAGAACATTGTAATGGAAATCATCATAATCAAAGAGCAAGGAAAACAGATAATTTCCCAAGAGAGCTACATCAGAAAAGTCCTAAATAGGTTTTATATGAGTGAATCAAAGGTTGTCAGCTCTCCACTTGTAGCTGAGTTCAAACTTTCTTCAGCCCTGTCACCCACAAACCAGGAAACAGAAGACATGAAGACAATACCATATGTTAGTGCCATAAGGAGCATCATGTACATTATGGTCTGCTCAAAGCCAGACACTTCTCATGTTGTAAGTGTCACCAATAGGTTTGTGTGAAATCCAAGGGTGAGCCAATGGCAAGCTGTCAAATAGATTCTAAGGTACCTAAAGGGTACTCAAAGCATGTGTTTGGAATACATCACAATTTCAAAAGCATCAAAACCAGTCCAAGGATTTGTAGACTCTAATTTTTTGGGGGATATAGATAAGAGAAGGTCTCTTATAGGATATGTGTTCATAATGTTGAACAACACATTCAGTTGGAAAACTAATCTTCAACTCATAGTGGCATTGTCAACAATAAAAACATAATATGTTGCTCTTGCTGAAGTTGTGAAAGAAGGAATTTGGTTGAAAGGATTGGTCACTGAATTTGGTGTTAAACAAGAGTCTATTTGCATAAATTGTGATAGCCAAAGTGTCATTCTTTTGAGTAAAAATCAAATGTATCATGAAAGAACCAATCATATAGACATCAGACTTCATTTCATTAGGGATGTCATTGAAATAAGTGAGATAAATGTGGCAAAGATGCACACAAGTGACAATCTAGTTGACATGTTTACAAAACTTGTCACACTTAACAAATTCAGATATTGTTTGAATTTTCTTATGATCAATTCCAGAAACTGATACAGAGGACTAAGAGGATCTGATTTGAAGAATCATAGGTTGAAACTTCTCATTTGGTACCAAGGTGGAGATTTGTAAATAAGTGGTACTCAATTACAAGACTTTGGAGATATAGTTACTTACTAGCAATCTGTTTTGGGCAATTAGTTTTTAGTTAATTAGTTGTAACTACTTTTGTTTGTTGCTCTTAAATTGTAATCAACTAGTATATAAGCCAAAGGAAGCAATGTTGATTCGCAACATGAAGCAAGTTGCAATTTTGCAAAGGGTGTAAAACATTGTAATCATTTCATCTCATATTAGTGATGATTTGAAGTCGGATCTAGTCTCCCAAACGTAGGAGTTTAACTATGAATTGAGTTATAATTGTGTGTTTATTTTAAGATTACCATTCATCCTACTTAATCCCTATCATCAAAGAATATTTTTGGCAAACCCCTTTCTCCATTTGGATTAAATGCAATATAGATGGATCCTTTATATATTGTCATGGTCTCGATGCATATGTCGATATTTTGGAAATTACTAAAATTATAGGAGTCATGAAAGCTATAAAGATTGCATTCAATCATGGTTGACATTGTTTATAGGTGGAAACTAGTTACTTTGGCCTTTAATAGCTCTTTTATTGTTCCTTTGCAACTGAAAAACAGATGGGCTAATGTATGAGTTTGGTCCCTTTATAATTTTTAAAATCACTCACATTTAAAAATAATTATTGTGCTGATAAAACTGTTAATTTGGATATAGGCACAATGTGAACTTTAATTTTTGATCAAAAGCAGGTCAATAAAACTTAATGTATATATTTTATATTTTGAATTTATAATAAATTACATTAATATTAGTTGATCTACTTTTAATTATAAATAAAATAAGGGAATATGATTCTCATTTTTTGTTTTTGATTTTACTTGATATTTTTTTATTGAATTTCAAATTTTCTAAAAAAATTTATTTAATTAGAACAAAATCAATCCAATTAAAATGTTGACATATTTTATTATATGTCAAATGAAATCATAACAAATAAAAAATGAGAGTGTTGACCGTGTGTTGGGAAAATTGCATCATAAAAATAATGAGATCCACCGTACCTGATTTTCAAATTGAGTCACAATTAATAGGTCAAATAAATAATAAAGAATTTAATTTATATAAAAAATAAATTACAAAGTAAACTAATTAGAATAGTTAATAACATATCTAATCAAGTGAGTTGAGTTTTACTAATAAAAAAGTTAAATTTTAATCACAAACTATTTATAAATAATCATAATTAAAAATTATTTAAATAATACACGTAACACAATTAATTAAAAAGTCACATAACTTCTTCTTTAAGATAACAAAACTCCTCTCATTTAACATTATCTCGTTAGTAATATTTAATTTTTATTATAAAATTATTTATTCATAACTTAAATGATTGTATAAAACTTTTTAAAGTGTAGGAAATTAAACTCATGATTGGTCAAATAATAAATACAAATACAAATATATAAATTACATTTACATACAACATTTCTTTTCTGGTTTATGTTTTTTCTACCGTTTTCACAATTTCCTAAAATCTCACCCTTTCGTCTTCCACCATGTCCAACAGGTAAATCTAAAGAAGTTCCTTCGATCATTATTTTTATCTTCCTTCGATCTCATTTTCGGTTTCACTGTTCTTCATTCCATTTCTTTTTTTGCTATTATTATTTGCAAGATGTATGTGCTTTAGGTCTCGAAAGAGAGAAAAAAATAACCGTTTGATAATTTTTTGCTGTTTATCTTCTTGTTTGATATAGATTTTCCTTGTGATAGTTGATGCTTGTTAATGGTGATGTGTTAAAAGACCTGTTTGATGATTCTTTAAGCTATTTTCTATTGTTTTAGTTGTTTTCTTGTTTATACAGATTAGAATTTTGATATAAAGAAAGTGTAATCAATTATTTTTTCTGTTAAGGTTGGAGTGGGATCATGGGTGTACTTGATCTATCATAAAAGAATAATTTTTGAAATTTAAGTTTAGGGTTTTATTTTCTTTTTATTTTTTAATCCTAATAATAACAAGGGACTATGTACTTGTAATTTTTTTATTCTTTTCTTATTTAGTAATTGAACACTCTTTCTTGATTGATTATAACTTGTTTTTTTTTTTCTTCTGTAATTTATTTACTTATTACTTAAATGTATGCATTGTCTTAGGGTTTGCAAATTCCATGCCCGTGGGGTATGTTTAAAAGGAGAGCAATGTGATTTTTCTCATCAGAGAAAGGATACCCCAGTTGATGCAACTGTAATTCTGATTTCTATTCACTGTTACTTCCTACTCCCTCTGTTCCTTTTCATAAAAATTTTGTTCTTTCTTGTGTCATTTTCAAAAATTTTAAGTAGTATTAAATGTTGATTTGTCAAAATTATTGCTGCAGAAATAAGTGAGATGAGATAATAAATAGTTAAGGGTAATATAGGAGAAAAATGAAATTGTTTTTGAAAAATAGTAAAATTTATAATTTTATTGGTTTGCATAAGCAACTTTAAACTGACAATTTAAAAGGAACGGATGTAGTGATAGATTTATTTGTTTATATTTTTCTCACTTGTTTTCTTTTCTGGAAAACAGATTTGCTCTTATTATCAGAAAGGGTCTTGTGCTTATGGTAGTCGATGCAGAAATAAGCATGTGAGACCTTCTGAAGCATCGTCTTCTGCATCTATGGTTTCAGATTTGGCTGTGCCTGTATCAAACAGATTTGGTAGAGTATCATCGAATTGGGTTCCAAAGGGTACAAAGGTTCCTTCACCTGACAAGCGGGTAACAAATTTACAACGCAAGCATCAGGAATTTATCGGGAACAGTGACTTTGGTGAATCCAGTACTGCTAGTGCTAGACCACATGAACAATTGTTTTGTACATATGCCGCGGCCAACTGCCCCAATAGAGATAGATGTACCCGTATTCATGGAAATCAATGTTTATACTGTAGAAAATATTGCTTACATCCTGTTGATAAAAAGGAAAAAGAAAATCATTTGAGGACTTGTGAAAAAAAGGAAAAGTACCTTCTTGCTTTGAAAAATAGTGAAGAAATTGAATGCAATGTTTGCCTGGAGCGTGTCCTTTCCAAACCAAAACCATCTGAATGTAAGTTTGGGTTGCTTCCAGAATGTGATCACGCTTTCTGTTTGTCCTGTATTCGCAATTGGCGTAGTAGTAGTGCTCCAACTTCTGGACTGGAAATTAACAGTATTAATGCCAACACAGTTAGAACATGCCCTGTTTGCCGCAAACTATCATATTTTGTCATTCCAAGTGGTATTTGGTATACTTCAAAGGAAGAAAAACAGGAAATTATAGATAACTACAAGGAAAGTTGCAGGTAATTTCATATGTCCTTAATAATATAGTCATTTGAAATTATTGTTTCAAAGTTTGTTTTGGCCATGGTGATTGGAAATTTGTGAATATATCTATTCAGTTATGATTAGTTGATTTCTGTTGATTAACTAGACGGTGATGTGGATGTATTTGGTTAGCTAGACAACAATCTGGTGATTAAGCTTGATTGTTTGATATTTGAATTTTGAGTTTACTTATTGGTTTTTGGTTCCTTTCAGATTGATTGATTGCAAACATTTTTCTGGTGGAAATGGGAATTGTCCATTTGGAGCTGGTTGTTTCTACAAGGTACTCAAGTTACCATTTCTCTTCAGTCTCTTGATTTCTTTTATA
Source organism: Cicer bijugum (assembly GCA_037974875.1). Classification (NCBI taxonomy): domain Eukaryota; kingdom Viridiplantae; phylum Streptophyta; class Magnoliopsida; order Fabales; family Fabaceae; genus Cicer; species Cicer bijugum. The sequence continues at coordinate 4,552,075 of JBBPBT010000487.1, forward strand.
TTTTCCTTGGGCAAGTTTTATTATCATCATGTCATGGTTGTTGACAAATATGAGTAACATTGTTTTTGGCCAATAAATTGCTCTCCACCATGTTTATCCTTTCTCTATTGGATTATTTCTCGAAATTCATCTATATTGCCACAGATAAATTATTTGTAGTCTACTTGTCTCCCAATGCCTATTTGAATACAAAACATTCGGCACACACACACATGTCCATATGTTATTTTGGTTTATATAATGCTACAGTTACTTTTGTTGCTATAGAAAACCTGCTACACTGTTATTGTCAACCCTTATTAAAATCTGTTTGCCACCTAAGAAACCAAGTGAAGTTTGTGTGTTACAATGCTAGTTTTACTGTTATTGTTACTATAATATGCACTACCATTTTCATTGCATTTTACGTGCTAACTTCCATACTAAGTTGTCTTATTGTAACAGTAGTGGTAAAAATTTAAAAAGTAAAGCATAGTATGATTTAAGAGCAAAGCCAGATTAGGATTTGTAACATGTCGTTTGATTCCAGATAATGAGCATTCTTGGTTAGAACATGAAGGTAGATTAATATTTGTTCCTAAAACTTTTATTTACAGAACATGTAATTAAAAAAAGAAGAAATTAAGCCTTAGTGACTTGCTATGTTCAAAATTTTAAACTAAATCTTAAAATACTACAAAATATCTGGAGTAAAGACTACTCACATTTGAATATATGCATGTCCACTTAGTTTTTGTTTCCCTTTTAATCATTTTGATATCTGTTACTTTCAGCATACAGTGAGACCTGGCTCATACACATGGGTACACAACAGGCCACCACACAACAGGCCGCCACCACCTCGTCGCAATCAAAACAATTTTGGTGTGAATGATGTGTTGGACATGCTCGGTGAAGTTGATCTGTCAGGTGGAGAGTTTTATTCCATCATGAGGGACATGGATATTTTTGAGGGGATGGATCCATTCGAGATGATGGCGATAGCTGATTCATTGGCTGGTGGTTCGGCTCCTTGTATGGGTCCTTTTGATTCCGATGATGAGGGGGACGACGAGTTTGATATTTTTCAAATGGCTGCTTTGTCAGAGGCCCTAGCTGATGGGGTGGATGATTTTGGCTCTGATGATTTTTATGATGAAATGGATCCTATGGATGCGGCCTTGTTATCAATGATGATGCATTCTCATATGGAAGATGACGAAGATGAAGATGAAGAATACAGTGATGAACAATATTAGATTTTCTTTGTTCATATGATTTTTTAACAGTTTTTGGAGAAGTTTCCTTTATCACAGTATGTCACCTATCTTCTAGTTTGTGATGATGTGTTTAATCCTCCCGTCTATAAGCCATATTTTCAAGATCATGTGCCATCATGCATTAGTACTTTCTGAGTCATGGTACTTAAAGGAGTTTGGGCTTATGGGGTTTTGTTTTGGATTTTGTGACTCATGTTGCTGGGTAGTTATTTTGCACCAGTGAATCCATAATACAATGAAAAGATTGGTTGGTTTTGAGCCTAGTTAAAGTTCAGTAGTACTTGCATTTATCAATTAAATTCCAAAGTTCACTGATATAGATTTTTGTTTGGTGTTTGGTGTTTCGACTAAATTTGTTATTTAAGATGAGAAGCACTTCTAAGAGTGTACATTTTTTGTTGACTTATTGCAGCATAAGTATAACTGTGTAAGTTTTTCTTGTATATACTTAGTGTCGATTGTGCCAATAGCTAGCTTATTGAAATAGTTTATAAATTTAATTTAGATCTGTTTGGTAAATAAATTTTTCTGATTGTAGCTGGAGTCTTGTCAAATTGATTTTGACATATTTGGTCTATTTTGAATATAATTGATTTTGTCTTTAAAATTGAATCTTGAATTGAATTTAATTTGGAGTTAAGATTTATAACTTTTTAGTCTAAATGTAACTTTTAAAGGAAAATCATTTTTTCAAAACCAAAAAAAAAGGACCTCAAACAGAAGAGAAGAAACTGCAAGATGTAATGGATCGAAGAAGGGAATGTTAAGTATCATATGATAAATTAAAAAAATGTTTAACGAAGGATTTGTTTGGTAAAACTAAAAATTTAGCTGATAGTTAAACGGATTAAAATAATGTATGCTAAATTTAGCTTTTATAACTATAAAATGACATCAAAGTTTACAAATATTTAATTTTAAATATATTTAAATTTATAAAAAAACATTTGTGAAAATAAAGAATAAATTGTATTTGATTTTTC
>JBBPBT010000487.1:4554949-4577431 GCA_037974875.1 Cicer bijugum
TCATAATATTAATTTTTAGTATATTATATATAATATTTCGCTTCAATCTTATTACATTAATATAATTTTATAATATTATTATAATTTAAATCAACCATAACTGAACTAAATCACAAACATTTTAATCTTTGGATCAGAGAAATTTTAACCTTAAAATTGATTCAAACCCCACCACAAACAACCCTAAATTTACTACCATAATTAAATTGGTTACTTTCTCTTACCATTTTCTTAATATACTTTTTATTTTCATTTATTTATGTTTTTTTTAGATTGCTTTAGATTAAGGTGGGTCCAACGAGGTTAGAGCTCTAAATGACTTTTAAAAATAGACTTCAAATTGTAAAAGCTGATAAAAATAATGATTTGATCTAGATTTGAATTGTGGACAACAACTTCAAAATTTTATACTTTATCAACTAATCTAACTATAAATAAATTTATAATATGATCAATAATATCATAAACTATTTAGTTTTGAAGTCTTTTTTCGTACAAAAATATTTTGAGGCCTAAATCTCTAACAATATCGTGACTATTTTTTATATTAAAAAATCTCTTTCTGTGTGTCTCTTGGACAGTCGAGAGGCAAGCAATAGCAACAATTTATCATAAAAGTATTTACTTTAGGGACTGTTCAAGTGATATAAATGAAGTACGAAATGCTGCTAGTATATAGTCTCATTTTCTTATGCATAGATGTGGGATTTTCTTAAGTTCTACTCATTCGATGGACTTGTATTTAAACACGAGTGAGTATTTAGTCCATCGAGGTAAAAAAAACTAGAAGGTGGCGGTTAGGCAACCGATGTTTTATGTTGGGAAGACAGAAAGACTCGAAGAAAGAGAGGATATTTGATTGATAACTCAACCTATCTTTTTTTAGTTTTATTTTACTGGTTTTAAAGTTTTTATACATTTAAAATCAAATGAAATATATTTAACTGATGAGTAAATAATTAGTTTGAGCTAAAGGATGAAGAATTCATGGATCCATGTTCACATTTAGATGAAAGAAAAAAGATACTAAGATAACAATAAATTAATACTAACTTTAGTCATTTAAAAAAATCAAATATATTTATATTAAATAACTTTTATGTCATTTTATATTTGTAACAGTTAAATTTATTAAACACATTAATTTTAATTGATTGACTTTTGAGTTATAATTTACCATCTATCAATTATAAATTAATTTTTTAGCTTTGAGTTGGTTTATAACTTGATTTTATTAAATGGAATTTTAATTGAAGTAACGCAATATTTTTCATTGACAATTTTGGGTTGATGGATGTGTTCAAATTTTAAGGTGTAAACGATATACTCTTCTAATACTTAAACACATGTGTTCATATTAGTCATTTGACACTACAAATTGGTTCCAACAAGGAATTGTGTAAAGAAAAATTGTTCGAAGATGGGAGAGAAAGACTTTTGGCCAAATATTTGTATGATGTGTATATTTAAAAGTGAAAGAATTTGGTGTCAAATTAATAGTGGATGATAGCGTCAAACTCTTTTACACAGACAATAGGTACACACCACTTCTAAATATTTTCACTCACTACAACATTTTTGCTTTTCAAGAATATTTGAAAAATGTTGTCAAAACACAGAAAAATGTTGCCAAATAGAATAAGCAACATTTTCCATGCGTCTCATATGCGAGCGTTGCCTATTACTTTTGGCAACATTTATTTTGCACTTTTGGGCACACTATTTATAAACGTTGCCTAAGCTATACGAATAGGGAACAATTTTTCAACGCATGTAAGGCAACATGTTTTAATTGTTGTTGAAACTAACAACAATTGATAAATGTTGCCTTAAAAGAATACAATTAGAACATTAATAAAATGTTGCTAGAGCATATAGGCAACAATTTTAAACTGTATTCATATTACGTAGATGCAATTTTTATTTTTCTATTATTTCAATATAAATCATAAACTAGACATTAAGCTATTATTTTATAATAAATTATTTTATAAACTTAATAATTTAATTACATACACAACTCTTTTAATTTTAAATCTTCTCTTTTATTTTACTTATAATAATTATACATAACTCAAAAGAATTGAATGAAGGAAAACATGCTTGAAATTTAACACAAGTTGTTAACTAAGTTGTATTCAAATACATAGTAGATAGTAAGCAAAATGTCATAACATAATATATAAAGTTTAGCGCTTTAAAGTATAAGTCTAGCAAAATAACAAAATATAGTTTCTTGAAGTTTTGACGCTTCAATTAAGTACAAGCCTAACAAGAAACATCATCCAAAATCATCCATAAATTCATCATCCAACTCATTCAAGTGCATCTTCCTCAAATTCATTATCTATATCATACATTTCAAATTCATCATCTTGAAACTTATCACCTACATCGTCATCTTGGAATAATTCATTATCATTTTCACCATCTCCATTGATGTCTTGGTGCATAAAAAAAAATAAAAACAAAATAGATGATGAATCAGTTTCCAACTAAACGATGATACAAACTGAAACCAAAATTCAGAATATGTTTTCACTCTCAATTTCACTCTTATAACAACAATAATTTAGATGAAGCTCAATTACAACAACAATAATAACAATTGCTATATATGATTACCTTTTCAAGACACGGAGAATGAGTTGATGTAGAGGAATGCATTTGTGCTCTAGCCTCATTTGGGGAACCATTAGCATGACCATGAGAAAATCCTAACAAATCTTATATTGATTCCATATTATTTGAGGATTGCAATGTTGCATTAAAGTTTTGAAAGCATGTTGCAATTTACCAATCTTATCTTCAAAATTTTCCACTAAGATTGAGACCTCTTCATTGTGTGCTTTTTTCAAAGCATTTATCTCCTCCTTTCGCTTTAAGGAAGTTTTAGTTACGTTTCTCCCATAACAACGTACCATGCCAGGACGCTCTTTTCCAAAAATAGCTTCAAATGCTTTTGTATCACTTTCTTCATTTTCAACCATTTCTTGAAGTTGAGACTAGCAAAAGTTACAGGTAATTATTATTATCTACTATTATAAACAATGTTTTATGAAAACATTGAGTATATGTAAGTTATTGTAACAATATCTTATAACTTACAATTACTTTTTCAGTTTCTACATCTAATGGTTTTCCTTTATTTCCTTTCCGAGTTTCAAACAAAAGTTTTTGCTTGAGTAGGCTCTCTTTTTTCCTTTGCAAGCTGCACAAATAAAAAGAATTCCAAAACAAAACAACCTATGATTTAACACAACAAAATTTGAAACTATATATACCATAAGAAAAGGATGACAAATATTTACAAATTTTTCACAAGCTAAAGAGAATTTCTTGGGACCCATTCGATGCATCCATTTTAGTTGAGCTCTATTTCTAGTGTTCATTTCGCTGATTGCATGCATTATAGTTGAAGGAATTACTACAGTAAATTTTACTTACATATATATTATTATACATTAAATGAGACATAATACATTAGATAATTATTAATCTTACTTGTATAGGTTTTGAATTCCAATATTCACAAAGCTTCCTAAAATGAGATTCTGGCACCTTTGGAGGATGATGTTTGAGTCTATCAGTCATGTTGGAATACTTCAAAAAATGATCCTTCTTAATTTTGTGCTTATACCTTCTCCATGCATCACTAACGGTAGTCTCAACCCAATCTCGTGCTTCAATCGGCAAGACAAACTTTTGCTACAAATATTATTAGATAAAAAACATCATGAAATCAATTATTATTTTTTAATAACCATACATTCAAATTCACACATACATTAGTATATCTCCAGAAGCGTCTTATATTTTTATCAGGCATTCTGGACCAATTTGTGTATATCAGAGGACAAAATATTGAGTTCCTAGCCAATGTTCCTAAGAAAAGGCTCAAGTCAGATACAACTTTATCACTAGGCCCAATAGGTTGACCATCCTCATTAAAGGTTACTTCTTCTCGCTCTTCCAAAGTTCTTCCATGAATCCTTTTGCACAAGGTTTTCCCGCGAGTTTTTATTTTCGACGTTCCTATATCACATATTTGTAACAATTATATACATTACATGTACAGAGATCATTATCATGAAATACAAAAAATAATTTACCTTTTTCTTCTTCTCTATTTTTGTCTATCTCGTCTTCCTTGATATCTTCTACAGCTTGTGCAATATCTTTCATAACTTCTGGTTGTCGTAAGTCTTCTCCTCTTTTTCTGCTTGATAATGGCTTATTTTGAGTTGGTTGCCTCCATTTTCTTTGAATTTTGAAGTTCTATAAAATCATCAATCAACATTGATGGACATGTTGGCATCTTCTTTGCCTTTTTAGGGCATTGCGTTTTTGACATCATTGTTTCCAAAGAGAGATTTGGTTTCTCGGATTTGTTATTCTTAGTAAGAATAAAGATTTTCTTTCCAACTGTCTTTTCCATCTTTTGAATTTTCTTTTTATTATTATCTGGAAGATTCTCACGAGATCTTTTTTTCAGCATTCCTAGTTTCAATATTATGTCGTCAAAAAAATATCTTCAAAAGAATAACCAAATATAAAGTTGATAAAAAAAAAAAATTACTTACCTTGTTCAACTTCTTTGTCTCCATGTGCAATTTGCTTGTCCATGTTGCCATCAACATTTTGAACCATTTATCTATTATTTGCATGAACATGCAATGCATTGATTGCAGCTTTCTCATGAGTTCTTTTGTTTGGTGTTTCTAATTTTAATGAAAATTCATCCAAATATATTAGAAATATTTCAATGTATATATAAAAATATAAAAGTAGTATGCATATAATAAATTAAAATAATAATATTTACCTTGTACAACTTCTTTGTCACCAAGTGAAGAACTTGTGGTTGCCCAATCTTAGGTCTCTCCATTTTCTTTGTAACAATGTGTTTGTCTAGTTTTCCATCAATCTTTTGAATTATTTCTCTATGTGTTTTTTTTTTTTTTGTGTTTCTAATTTTATAGAAGATTTATCAAAAAAATATTAGGAATATTATCTATAAGAAATCCAAATAAAAAATAGTACATATGTAATACTATAAAAGCTAATCATGAAACAAGAATTTGTTTTACCTTCTACAACTTCTACAATCTCTTGAACCATTTCTCTATTATTTCCTTGCAACCTCTCATGTAACTTATCATTTTTTTTTTCTTCTTAATTTGGTTGAATTTATTTTCCAACTCAATGCTTGATCTTGCTTGGAAAGGAAAATCAGAACTTTTAGTAGGAGTTTGACCATTCTTTCTAAAAGATCCACCAGCTTTTACAACTCTTACTTTTTCCATTGTGGCTAACGACGATGAACTACAAAAAAAAAAAAAACATAAATATTATATAAATTATACAATATATTAACTAAGACAATGCAGGGTGAAATAATATTGATCAACAAAGACGGAAAAAAACATATTAAATACTACCAAATAATAATACATGACTTAATCAAAACAAGAATCATCAATGGTTTCATCTTCACTTTCAAAACTTGTATCATCATCACTCTCATGTTCTTCTTGTTGGTTATGAAATTCTAAAAAAGGCATTTCAAACATATCATCAGGTACGTCTTTCCTAACCAATTCTACTTCACAATCATCCTTCGATATATCAAGATTTGTTGAAATATCGTATTCTTGGACATTTGAATTAAAACATTCTCCCATGTCAAATGAATCCCTTGGAAGTGCCTTCAAAACATAGTGTCCATTTTTGTTAAAAGGATCTTCAATAAAGAAGCATTATTGAACTTGAGATGCCAAGACAAATGGATCATTTTTGTAGCACTTTTTGTTAGAGTAAACACATGTCAACGCGTATTTGAACAATACATATTTTAGTTGACCATAATAATCTAACTCTATGATATCTTTTACTGCCCCATAGTAAGTCACACAAATCTGTTCGAGATTCTCATATCTTGCATTTCTAAGAACTTGAGTTACCGCTTCTAATGTGACTCCACTATTTTGTGTTTTAAGCCTTGCTTTACGTTTTCTTGTATGAAATCTGAATCCATTGATAACATAACCAGAATACCTTCTAGCAACATTATTTGGCCCCCTAGACAACGCCTTCAACCAATCAGATACTTCTTCATCCATAACATGTGTTTCAAACCATTGAATAAAATCTTCTCTTTGATTATTAGCTTTACTCGACTTACTTCTTTTTCGATGATTATGAACATTAACATCATGCTCTCTACAAAATAAATAACTAATTTTTCAATGCAAAAGGAAAAAAACTAAATTTAAGAATGAAATATTGTAGCAAGTAAAAGATTGTACCTAATGTATTCTTGCACTTCATCACAACTGAATAATTGTAACCATGAGCGTGGTTTTGTGACTTATGATCAAGAAAAATTAGTTTCTGCCCCCCAATTGGATGACTTATGCTTGGAATGCCATCGTTATTTCGTGTCGTTCAATTCATCCTTGTATCTACACCACTAGACAAATATCTTGAACAAAATGTTAGTGATTCTTTAACCAAATATGCTTCAGCGATAGAGCCCTCTAGACGACTCCTATTACGAACAAAAGTTTTTAAATCACCCAAATATCTTTCCATATAATACATCCATCAAAATTGAACTGGTCCACCCAATCTAACTTCATTTGCAAGGTGAATTGGTAAGTGGACCATTATGTCAAAGAAACTTGGAGGGAAGATACGTTCCAATTGACAAAGTGTTTCAGCAATCTCTACTTCCAAGTGATCTAAAGTTTTCACCTCTATAACCTTTTGACATAAACACCGAAAAAAGGAACAAAGTCGAATCAAAGGGATGGTAACTTGATTAGGGGTAATCCCTCTTATTGCTACTTGCAACAAGTAATGCAGTATAATATGAGCATCATGACTCTTGTACCCATGAATTTTTCCCTCTTCAACTTGCACACAACGAGAAATATTAGAAGCAAGGCCATCAAGAAGTTTTGCTGCCTTAAAAACACCACAAAAAATAGATTTCTCATGCTTTGTTAGGGAGAAACATGCTTTAGGGATTTGAGTTTTCTTACCATCATTTGTTGCCTTCAAATGGAGTTTTTTTCTTTCTAATCCCCATATCTTGTAGGTCCAAACGAGCATTTGCATGATCCTTTTTCTTCCCTTCAATCTCCAAGAGAGTCCCGATTATATTATCACAAATGTTCTTCTCACTGTGCATTACATCTAAATTATGGCGTAGAGAATTATCCTTCCAATATGCTAATTGCCAAAAGACGAATTTTTCTTCCATGGACCAAACCTCTTTTTCATTTCTTTCTTCTCGCCCAATACATCGGGAATGTCTTGTAAGTCTTTTAAAATTCTTGTTGTATCTAACAACGAGGGTGGAGACCTATATTCGGGTTTTCCATCAAAAGATGTTGCATTTGATCTCTAAACATGATTTGAATCCAAAAAGACTCGATGACCCATATAACACATCTTCAGACTATGTTTAAGTAAGTTGAAGAAGTCTCATGATTACAAGTTGGGCAAGCAAACTTCCCTTTAGTGCTCCAACCAGATAACATAACATATGCAGGGAAGTCGTTAACAGTCCACAAAAGAGCTGCACGCATCTGAAATGATTGATTTCTTGAAATGTCATATGTTTCTACACCAACATCCCATAATATTTTTAGCTCCTCAATAAGTGGCTGCATATACACATCAATTGCATTTCCTAGTATTGTGGTCCAGGAATAAGTAGTGACATCAGACAATTTTCCGCCTTCAAGCATAAACTTGGTGGATAATTATATATAGTTAATATGACAGGCCATGTGCTATGTGAAAGACTCATAGTCCTAAACGGATTAAACCCATCACTCGCTAACCCAAGCCTAATGTTACGAGTTTCAAGAGCAAAATCTTGATGTTTTGTGTCAAATTATTTCCATGCTTGGCCATCAGCTGGATGCCTTAACCTACCATCCCTTGAACGCTCTTCAGCATGCCACCTCAACGTGTCAGCTGTCTTTGAACACATAAAGAGTCTTTTTAATCTTGGAATCAAAGGAAAACGTCTTAGAACTTTAGTGGGAACCTTGTGAGCTTTTTTAGATTCTTCAAGATCCTTATCAACTTCGGGATACTCAATCCACCTTGAGGCTCCACAATGATGACATGAGTCATATTTCTTGTGCTCTTTCCAAAACAACATGCAATTGTTGGGACATGCATCAATCTTTTTATAGTCCAACCCCAAATCTTTTATCATAGATTTGGTTTTATTGAAAGAGACAGGAATGTTCACCACCTACTTTAGCAACATCTCTAAACTTCTCAAACAACAAGCCATCAATATCATCAGATGATGTATCATCATTAGTATTACCATCAACATCCATAACACTTTTATCATCGCCACGGTAAATCCATTATGTGTATCCCTTTATAAATCCTTTGCCACACAAATGGTCATACACTATAGCTATTTTTTTCCCAACTATCATTGCAACACAAAGCACAAGGGCACAAAATATGGTCTCCTTCAACCATTCCTTTGGTGAATGTAATAGCCAAAAAGTAATTAACTCCATCCTTGTAACTTTGACTATGTGGAGGCAAGTCCATCCAATCCTTCTTTATCATGTTTGGTTTACTAAAAAGATATTAATTTATTACTATAAGTATATAAGGGGTGTATTGGATCATAATACATTCCCCTAAAGCTAATAGTCACAAAAAGTTGAATTAAGCTAATAACAACAAATATGAAAAATATAGGTATCTCGGAATTTTGTAGCACAATTTCAAGTAAGTCCTTTTTTCCTAGCTTGAAAACCCAAGCACAAGTCATAATTTTATAATCTTAACCATCAAAACCAATGAGTAACCTATAGTATTATGGCATTAGCTGTAGTGAAAATGATTTGAGTTTATAACATCTGAACTTTAATTAGTTTTACTTTTGTTTTCAATTAAGTGATAAGTTTGACAAAAGTCATGTTAAGTTAGTCTCCCTATGAATTGATGAACAACAAAAACAGAATGCAGGGTTCTTATATGGCTATATGATATTTTAACCTTCATTACAAAGATCAAAATAAACAAATGAAACTTCTATTTTGTCTTATTATAAAAATTGCATACAAGTTGGAAAGACCATCTTTTTTTTACAAACAGAAAGATCATTTTCAATGCTAAAAAATATCACTATAATAGAATATAATGTATAATATATGGTTTCAAATATATGAATGAAAATTGTACAGAGCAAGAAACAAAAATTAATTTTCAAGATGTGAACGACAAACACAAGTTCCAAATCAAAAGAGAAACAAAAAGCAAAATAAAACGAATCAGAGCAAACATCAAAATAAAAAGAAACACAATAAGAAAAATAGAGAAGTTGAACTTAAACAAAACATTGTACAGAGCAACTCATATACTTTAGCAACAAACAAGCAAACAAAAAATATGATCAAAGATGCAAACCTGTCGATACACGACGTTTACGAATAGGAGAGGAAAACTTGAGACGAACACAAACTCTACTCTTGTTGATGAATGAGAGATTGTGTTGGCGGTTTGTTGACGGAAGGGGTGAATGAAGGAGAGTTTGTAATGACGGTGTGTTGACGGAGGGGGTGAATGAAGGAGAGATTGCGTTGTTGACGGCGAAGATGAATGGGACGGTAGTGTAGTATTGAGTTGATTTAGGGATTTAGTAAAAATGATTGAAGGTGTTGTTGATTTAGGGATTTCATTAGGCTTAGTGAAATGCTTTCATTTTATTCTTCTGGCCACGCGTGTGTTACAGGTTCCTTTCATTTTCTTTTCATTATATATTAAAAAATAATATAATGTTTACATATTATATATATATATATATATATATAAACATATTATATATTGTTAATATATTATTTGGAGGGAATTATTCCTGCAAAAAATTTCATGAATGCTAAATTTTTAATTAACATTTTATAATTATAGCCTTTTATTCAAAATAAGGTAAAAATCGAAAAATGTTCTTAAAAATATCTAAGAGAACAATTATCAAATATTGCCATTGAGTTATTATAGGGACATTTAAAACTGTTCTCAAAAAATATTTTGGAGAACGTTTATACGATGTTGCAAAAACAATAATGGCAACAGACATAAAATGTTGCCTTATCTATTTTTAGGCAACATTTTATACATGTTGCTTAAAAAAATGTTGCCAGAGACCATAAATGTTGTAGTGACCACATCGTTATCTTGACGTGCAACATATCAATACGTAGGAAAGTTACACTATTCGACCATTTATATATTTGCACTATGCAAGTTGTTTTTACAACTCTCAATCTTGCCAAATGCTTTTCTACCAATGTCATCATGGTTCTCTCCTTGCCATCGATACAAGGACGAGGTAACTAGCTCAAAGGAACTATTACAAGAATTTTGTGATTTTGCTAGGGTCAAAAGCTCTAGGAATGCTAAAAAGCCCTGGGAAATGAAGCATTTATGAGACTACAGAGCTTTAGCTATAACGTTGGTTGGAAACGCATACCTAAGGCTAAGCCCTCATAAAACAATATATTTTTAATAAAAAAGTGAACCATTCCTAGGGCCAAAGCCCTCACAAACTACCTAGAGTTATCACCTTCACAACATACCTAGAGCTATGGCTCTTGCTATTGTAACTTGTCATAACCATTTCCAAGACTGTAGCCATCGCTATTATCACATATCACACCATTTTCCAAGACTACGACCTCACTATCATCACATGTCACACCATTTTCAAGGACTATGCCCGTGGGAAATGATCCCAAAAGTAAAAAATAAAATAGAATTATTTTATATTAAAATAATTAAATTATTTGATATTAAAATATTTATATTATTTGGGGGACACTAACCTCATCTTGATAAGGTTAGAGATATTAAATGTGGGAGTAGAGGATGATACCAAATATTTCTCTTGACCAGAACCTCCAACTTCCTCTAGAGCCTGAATGAGGGACATACGCATGAGTACAATAGTTATCAGTCTGAGGTAGAGAATAGTCTTGATTTTTCCTATTTTGGAGTTGATGATGCGGGACCATGTGTGCTCCAAGATGATGTGAGGAAGGTTTATCTTGATTCTTCGAGAGATGTTCCCTATTATACCTTTGTGGTCTTTGCTAACATGGTCCACCGACACTCCCTGCGACACCACACACCCAATAAAGATTTTGAAGAGAATGTGATACTTAGGTTTAAGATGAACAAACTTGGAATTCACCTGGGGGTCTTTGAAGAGTTCCTTGTTGATTATGAAGGTGCAACATTTGATTCATACCCATTTTCAAGCATCATGCCTTCGTCTGGGCATCTTGTGATGGCAACAAGAGATTGTTGAGTGATCTTGATGGGGAGCCCCAACATAGTGCTAGAAACCTCGTCGTCGATGTTTGCATCAACAAACCTTCAAAACTCTTTTACAAGGATGTCCAAAGGAAATTCTTGTCCTCAGTTAAAGTATTCAAACTAGCCTACTGCAACCATGTCGTCGATGAAGTTGAAATATTCTCGGCTAACTTTGTGAGATCGACTTTCCATTCGTGAAGAATCTCAAGTGATCTAGGTTGCATTGAAGTGTTGGAACGTATGAGACATTACATAGTTTTAACCAGTCACTCGATTTTACCAGAGGAAAGGCATATGAAGGATTTTGTAACACCCTGACTTTTAACAGCGCGAGTGTATTTTTTTTTCCAAAACAAATTCATAAAAACAAATAAATAAAGAAAGAAATACTTTTAGATAAATATTTAATTCGTAACACAACGACAAAAGTCCACAATATTTATAAACAGCGGAATAGTTTTTGAAATACAAATCCAAAGTATTTACACATCAAAATGCACTAGGGCTATGAGGCCTACCAGACATAGCTCATACCCCTGGGGTATTCTCGGTAGATACCCGTACAAAAGCACTGCCCCAAGAATTTTAACTCCGCCGCGTTACATCCAAAAATGGTACATGGACCCATCAAAATAAAAGTCAAGTTGACAATATTCGTATAGGTACAGTCTTCCAACATACAATAAATACATCCACAAAAAAAAAACCTATAGTCCCTATACAACCGTCTAATCTGATCATACTACAAAAACTATACGACCAGGGTGATCTCAACGCGCCCTGCAATATCCTCCAGACACAGCTCCAGTCAAGTGTGTCCAACTACCTTCCCATCTACAGGGTACTAACTGGTGGGAAGATCCTGGTTCTCATATTAGGGCAAAGCCCATATTTCTACAATAATTGTAAAGGTCACCAAATAACCTTTCATCTTAGCATTTAAATTTTAAATGCACCAAATAACCTTTCATCTTAGCATACTCCTTGAAAGGGTTTTCATATGTTAAACATGCATAATCAAAGTTGAAAAATGGAGTTTTTAACAAAACTGCACTGCTGTATTCGAATACAATGTTGTTTTAAAACTCAATAGCAAAAACAGGACATATGTATTCGACTACAAGCCTCTTGTACTTGACTACACAACTGTTTCATAAGTAAGTAGCCAAATTAGAACATCTGTATTCGACTACAAGCCTCTTGTATTCGAATACACATAAGAAAACAACAGAACACAACAAAAATCAGCTTTTAAAGAGGTTTCACAATCCATCAACACTTCCACACAAATCCAAACAATCACATTTAGCAATTATGGCACAATCACAACAACAACAACTTGAGTTTAGACACACAATCATTACATTAAATCAAACATGACTCACGAGGTTTCACAATCAATCAACACATGCACACAAATCCAAACAATCACACTTAGCAATTATGGCATAACCACAACAACAACTTGAGTTTACACACGCAATCATAACATTAAATCAAATATGACTCGAGTGCCAAGCACCCTAATGTAATGCTTATATGCCAAAAATGCATGGACTCGGAATTCCAAACTAAACCCTCCTCAAAGGGGCGTAAATCATAATTGTACCACCTATCACAGGCCAAAGTACTAAATTACTGAGGTGCCACCTATCACGGGTCAGCATGATTTACTAAAAACGTAAATTGTAAATGTACCACCTATGACAGGCCAGAAGTACTATTTACCGATGTGCTACCTATCACAGGTCAGCACGACTTACCAAAAATGTGCAGTCCATTGCAAACCTTATACGACGCGATAATCTCCGCAAGGATAAGATGAGCCAACAAATCACATGGAATTATCTCGTGGCCCATCTGGTTACCACTATCACCATGGTCCATCCGGTCGCCATATACTATGGAATGTATGACCATACTCTGACTCTTTCCACGACAATTATTAAGTAAATGCATATATTAAAATATTCCCCATTTTTAATACTCATTTAACACTAATGATTTTCAAATTCACACAGAGCATACTCAAACATTTATTTTCCACCACACCCATCAAATTTAATCCACAATTTACATTAAATTCGATCAATTCAAAAACCACAAAATCCACACCAAGTTCAATTATCAATCACCACAAATTTCCACAAAACTCAAATATAACTCATGCCAAACTAATTTTCACAAACCACAACTCAAACACATCAAATTTCATTTCCTCAACAACACACATAAATCAATTAAATTCATTTTCCCCAAATCTACACTTCAAACCCAACAAATTTATTCTCCACCCAACCACAAATAAGTCCCTTTATGCAAACTAAAGGTTTGGAAGGAGCCTTTACCTTAATGATAGCTTTAATAAGTGATTACGACACTGCGATTCATTTCGGTAAAATTTCCTCTCGCGACATCACTTCTAAAGTTAGCTCACTATCACCATAGCATGGAGATGAGCAACTTTCCATTCTATCACTTCTTGAAATGAAGCTTAGATCTAGGAGAAAAGGGAAGGTTTGCGTTTGACAGTTTTGAAAACACCATCACCGTTTTTCTCCATTTTTAAATCAAAGGAGAAGAATGAAGTTGAGAAATCCTTGTATTCTCACTCACCAAGCCTTGGATTACTTTTCTTGAAGCAAAAGAAAAATAAAAAAGAAGAAGAATGAAGAAGGAAGAAAGATGGAGTTCGTGAGGCAGGGAGAGGAGGAATATTCAACTTTCCTCTATTTTCTTTCAATTTTCCTTTCTTTCTTTTTATATATATATATATTTCATAAAATTACCATTTCACTCATCACTTCCCAAACCACTTTTTGTTAAAAATATCTACTCTCGTCACAACTCAATTGACAGATACAACTTTCATAAACTCGATATATTTTTAACAAAACTGTCTAATATTAAATTCTTTGTAACATAAATAAATTATTCTTCGACAAAAGATTCACCATAGTTAATCTAATTTATTTATCGACAAATAATTTTAGTCGGGTATCAAAAGATATTTTTGGACATTAAACTCACAAAATATCAATAACTTGGCTAAAAAGCCTCAGAGTTTAATACCAAAATACATAAATTAGAATTTAAAACTATGAGTCTTACAGATTTAAACATCATTCTTTGATATACATAATCTTTAGATTTTTCTTTATAAGATCGAATTTGTCCTCAACAAGGGGTTTTGTGAAAATATCCGCCCACCGGTAATCAGTGTCAATAAATTTTATGTCTAAAATACCCTTCTGGATATAATCTGTAATAAAGTGATGTTTAATCTATATATGTTTTGCTCTAGAATTTAGAATAGTTTTTTGAGTTTAAAATATGGCTGAAGTGTTATAACAAAAATAGGAATGTTACTCTCATAAATTTTGAAATCTTCTAGTTGATGCTTCATCCATAACAGTTGGTTGCTACAACTAGCTGCTGAGATATACTTTGCTTATGTTGTAGATAGAGCAATAGTGCTTTGTCTTTTGCTTGACCAGGAGATCAGATTGTCACCAAGGAATGTGTAGTTTCCCAGGGTGCTATTTCTGTATAGCCTATCTCCAACATAGTTAGCATCATAGAAACCTTCAAACATGTACTCAAAGGATTTCTTAAAACACCGACCAATGTTAGTAGTTCCCTTCATATATCTAAATATTCCTTTAACAAATGTTAAGTGGATTCATTAGGGTCAGACTGAAATATGGCACACATATACGCACTAAACAAAATATTAGGTCTATAAGAAGTTAAATAAAGGAGGGAACCTGACATTCCTTTGTATACCTTTTGATCTACTTTTTACCTGACTCATCTCTAGTGTGTTTGGTCTGGTGAATGAGTACATCCTCTGGGTTTTGATGAATTTGAATTCCTAAAAATATTTTGAATTCTCCCATCGTACTCATGTCAAATTCATTCTGCATTAACTTATAAAGTTATTGCTAAAGATTGTCGTTAGTAGAACAAAAAATAATATCATCAACATATATTTGAACAATGAGAGGTCATTCTAAGATTACTTTTTAAATAACGTAGTGTCAACTTGACCTCTTCCAAAATCATTTTCTAAAAGGAAGTTTCTTAGTCTGTCATACCAGATCTTGAAGCTTGTTTTAAACCGTACAAATATTTCTTTAGTTTGAAAACATGGTCTATAAATTCATTGTCCTCAAATCCAAGAGTTTGTTGACTTACATTTCTTCATTTATGTAACCATTTAAGAAAGCAATTTTCACATCCATTTGATATAGTGATTTTATGAAATACATCAACATAAAGTAAAATTCTGATAACCTCAAACCTTGCCACACGGGCAAAAGTTTCCGTATAATCAATACCTTCATATTGATTGTATCCTTAGGCTACAAGTATGACTTTGTTTCTAAGTACTCCACCTTTCTCATTGAGTTGTTTATGAAAACCGACTTGGTTCCAATTGGTTTCTTTTCTTTATGTTTAAGGACTAGATCTCATATGTCATTTCTTTTGAATTGATTCAACTCTTCTTGCATAGGTAATATTTATCCATTATCTCATAGTGCTTCGTCTATGGATGTAGGTTCAATTTCAAATAGCAGTCCAAACATAGATATGAAATGTTGGGCTTTATTCCCTTCCATAATTCATAAGGAGTCTTATTGAAAATAGGTCTAATATAGATTCTATTATAAATGTAAGACACAATGTTTCTCTGCTTCGGACCAAATATGCTTAATAACGTTCATTTTGTGAATCATAGTATGTGCCTTTTCTTGAAGAGATATATTTTTTCTTTTCTACAACACCGTTTTATTAGGGTATTCTAGGAGAATAAAAATTATGTAAAATGTCATTCTCTATACATAAGTTTTCAGAAAGTTTGTTTTTCAAATTCACCTCCATGATTATTATGAATCGTTGTTATACAAAAACTTTTTTCATTTTGCACTTTTTTGCAAAAGGAAGTGAAAACTTTATGCGACTCATCTTTGTATTTTAGGAACTTTACTAATGTCTATCTTGAATAGTCATCAACAATAACAAGTCCAGATATTTTACACTAACATAGACAATCTTAACATGGCCAAATAGATTAATATGTAAAAGTTCTAGTGGTCTAGATGTGGAAACAATATTTTTGGAAGAAATTTTTTTTTGTGTGTTTTCCTTTCTGACATGTCTCACAAAGAACATCTGATTTATACTTAAGATTAGGCAAGTCTCTAACTAGTTCAAGCCATTTTAATTTTGAGATTAACTTCAAGTTGACATGTCCTCATCTTTTATGTCATATCAATTGTTCCTCGCTTACAAACATACAATACTTGACTTCTTGTTTGTTTAAGTCAAATAAATTTATTTTGTAAATGTTGTTTTCCTTTGGCCAATAAATAGTATGGATGCATGAGTTTGACTTATTGCCTTACACAACTTTTGAATAAAGATTACATCATAACCATTGTCGCTTAATTAATTTATGCCCAATAGATTATGCATTAGTCCTTTTACAAATAAAACATTTTTAATAGAGGGAAGAAAACTTTTACTTACTGTGTTGTACCCAATGATGTTACCCTTCTGATTATCTCCAAATCCTAACAATCCTCCGTTCTTGAGGGTTGGGTCTTAGAACATATAGTTTTTTGACCGTCATGTGTCGTGAACATCCATTATCCAAGTACCATGACTGGTGTTTCAATTTTGTTGCTAAGTATATCTGCAAGATAAATTATTTTACTTTTAGGTACCAAAATTTGGTTGGGTCTAATTAGTTAATTCTAAAAGGTATCTTGTCTTTCTATTTTTTGATCATAGGACAAGTTATTTTGTCGTGACCTTTCTTATGATAGTATGTTGAAACAATATAAGGTTGAGTAAAATATATGATTTTCTGTCGTTTTTTCAAAGCCTATGCCACATTTATTGTTTTTGCTGACACCATAGATCATATAAGCCTGTTTAGTTTCTATATCTACCATCAACAAGAAATTATTGAAAATCTATTTCATACTTAACATAATTGAAGATTTTATCCTTTTCCAGAGTTAAATTGTCACTTTTTAGGTTTTGAAAATCTTTTTCAAGGGAACTGCATTTGTTTGTTAAGATGTCATGAGCTTTATTGAGAGACTAAAGTTTTGAAGAAATGTTATGATTCTTATTGAGAAACTCGTTTAACATATCGATGAGTTTTCTATGAGATAGGTCAGAGAATACCTCAATTTCTTCATCTACAGATTCATAGTCAGAGTCAAAATCAGAGGGAGTATCTAAGTTTGAAATTTTGGGACCGTATGAAACCTATTTTGGGAAAATATTTATTTCATGTTCCACATGCACTGGATTTTTCTTGAGATAAAGGACAACTCTTCATCATCAAAATCTTCACTTTGATTTTCCCATTCACTTTCTTCTAAGTCTACAATTTCTTGCAGAACCTTAGAATTTTTCTTATTTCATTGGGATTTGAGAGCCAAGGACTTTGACTTCTTTATGGGCTTATCTTCAACTAGTTCAATCTCATGGGATTTGAGTGAAATCATCAGCTCTTCCAAAGGATGTTTGTTTAGATCCTTAGCCTCTAGAATAGATTGTGGAATCTTGCAAACCTTTTTTAACGACTTCATATTTTTCCATCTCAAAGAGTTCATACTTTTTGATGAGTAGATTAGCTTTGACTTTATGTACCTTCTTATTTTCTTCGTAGTTGAGAACGAGAGCATCAAAGATACTCTTTGTTGTTGCATTTTTTAAACACCTTGAAGGTGATAACGTTCATCATGAAGGTTCTGAATTTATGGTGCATTTTGTATTTTTTTCTTTTGATTAGTGTCAAAGTTATTTATGGATATTTCAACACCAACAACATCTTTTGGACCCTTGTAGCCATCTTCGAATATGTCCCATAGTTCAAGATCGTGAGAGATGTAGAAACTTCTGAGTCTGTTATTCCAATACTCAAATCACTCTCCATCAAACAGGAGAGACCTATTAAAGCTTCCACCTGTAACTTCTCCACCACAATTATCCATAAATAACAGAGATCCTTACTCAAACACAATTAAGTGCCCAACTTTAAGTCTGAGCTCTAATGCCAATTGTAGAACGAAAAAACACAAGAACAGGGGGTTTGAATTTTGTTTCCCGATTAAAAAAACTTATTTTTGTGGCTATACTAAAATAAAGAAAGCAATGAAATTGAATGAGAACTTAACAGGGAGACACAATGCTTTATCCTTTTTCACCACCAACACGGTAACTACGTCTAGTCCCTTCAACATGAAGGATTTAATCCAATAGTTTATCAAAGAATCAGGATTAAACTTGAACACCCACTAGTCATACTTATTGTGTTCAATCTTTTAGCTTAGTACAACCAAGTTGTTGAGGAAGGCAGCCGCTGCCGGGCTAGGTTACAAACAAATAATTTTGGGCTTTTCTGAATTAGCTCTCCTAGAGAGTGTTTACAAATTTATTACTTAAGTACTTCTCTTAGCATTAACATGAAATAGAATGATATTGAGCAAGAGTGCATATGTGCTTATTTCTTTTATTTCTTGATCGAAGGAAACACGTCTTTTATAGAGAATGTTTAATGTTTTTGGTCATTGTCCTGATTGTAAGAAATCAGCATAATTCTTGGAATTTCATATCATATCTTTGTGGAATTGATTTTCCATATAATCTTTCTAAAAACTGATCTTGTAATGATTCAACACATCTCATTTAAAATAGTTGGGAAACAGATGCTACAATGGTCAGAGTATATCTTAAGATCTTTAGACAAGTAGAAAATTTAGGATGTCTATTAGAGGATGTGCAATTGTTGTCTTTTTTGGAGTGTTAACTCTTTTAGAGCATTGACTTTTTTAGAGAATACATAATTACTCAAAGTCAGAAGACCGAATGCTTGATGTGATTATTAGAGGCAGTTACTTGCTTGTCAAGCTTATTAGAGGCAGGCAAACACTTGTTGAATTCATCAGAGGCAGGCGATATAGAATGAATGTTGAATTCATCAGAGGCAGACAATACTTAACACATGTTGAATTTGTTAGAGGTAATTTAACTACAACATTACCTACATTTCCAAAGGCAACTGAGATAGAACATCACTCGCATCCTAGAGTCAACCGAAGCTTGCTTTCTTTTTCTAGAGTCAAACGAAACTTGTAATAACAAAGACATGTGTGACAAGTTTTTTATTGTAGAGTAGAAGTGCGGTCTTGATTTCTTTTGTTTTCATCCAATCATCAGAGGATATGATAAGAACCTATTAAACAATCACTTGATTTCTGACACACTTAATCAAAATATTAGTGCATTAAATTATTCCCACAAATGATTTTATTATCATCAAAACAAGTGAAGGGTACATGTGTTCAAACCAACTTGGTTCCAAGAGTCCTAGCCCATGGTGGAGGAACCAAAAGTAAGGTTGTAGAGAAGAATACGAATAGGTGCCCTATGACGGGCATAATTTGTTTTCCTTTATTGGCTCCACCACAAGTTGGTGGTGAGTCAAAAAATCGTCCTCATGATGGAATGACTATATGTTTGTATATAATATATGATATATGGTATTAGTATAAATATAAATATAAATATAAATATAAATATAAATATAAATATAAATATAAATATAAATATAAATATAAATATAAATATAAATATAAATATAAATATAAATATAAATATAAATATAAATATAAATATAAATATAAATATAAATATAAATATAAATATAAATATAAATATAAATATAAATATAAATATAAATATAAATATAAATATAAATATAAATATAAATATAAATATAAATATAAATATAAATATAAATTAATACAATTAATAAATAAATTTTCATTCAATAAGATAAATTACTATTACATCCGTTGTCATTATTGAATCAAAAATATTTATAAAATTAAATACCATATAAATTATTATCATTCATTAATATCAATACTCATCAAAATCTTTATTCAAATCAAAATGATTTGAAATATCCTCTTCGCCTCATTCTTTATCATTATCTTCATGAACTTCGATAATGTCATGTATAATATTGGACATTTCATCTATTTGGTATGTCTCATATTTCAATTGAAGATCATTTAATTCAATTCGACTTGTTGATTTTTTCATTATTGTGACACATCAACTCCGTTTGTCTGGCCATGTTGGCGGGTATGGGACATAATACATTTTTCCCATACCCGTCATGCACACTCTATTGTTTATCATTTCTTTCCCTTCAGTCTAAGATTGAGTATGAAATTTGTACCCGTTGACATGGTATGTGTACCATGATTTGAATGATGAGGTAGGATGCTTAGATAAGTTGAACCAATGTACGTTGAAAGGAGTTTGAGGCATGAGAGAAGCTCGTTGTTTAAATTATTGTGGAAAATTAGAATATATATGAGCATAAGCTTTTTGTTCACTTATTTGTTTAGATATCACAAACTCCATAATATAATAAATAAGTGTTTATTTAATAATAAATAGAGTATATATATATATAGGTAGACCAAATAATGATAAGCCTAATTGGCGTTTTTTAGATGTGGACTCAATTTTATTTCTACTATTACTTGCTGACATTGTGTCACTAAAATAATATGAATAAAAATGAATTGTTTTATGGTTTACATAAGATTGACATATTGAAATCCATCTATACGTATACATGTTTACCTTTTAAATAGATATATTCCTTTATATTGAACTGGTCCTACAAGTTTGGCTTCATATGCAAGATACACTGAGAGATGTTTCATAGAATAAAAAAAAACCTAGGGAAAAGTATTTTATCCAACTTGCATAGTATCAATGGCATGTCATTTTCCATTTTGATAAGATAATCATCTCTTAACGTTCAAGAACACAATTTTTTTTTTTAAATTGACTTACCTCAACAAGTGGATTTAATATGTGTAGGAAGAGAACTAATGCAGTATGAAGTAAACATTTAATAAATATGTGGTAATCCTGATTTTTTATTCTATTCATCCTTCTATTATCCACATCAGCACATCTGGACAAATTAGAAGAATAGTCATCTGACATATTGAGCTATTTTATCCATCTATAGACAACTTTTGCTTCATCGTGAGTTAAAAAGTTATTTGTTTGTAGTTTTAAGGTTTTACCGTTGGTCTGTTCTACAAACAAAAAATCATTTTGTCTGCAATAAAGAGTTAAGTATCTCCGAAATTTCTGATTGTCTTTAGTTTTTTTTTAACATTCATTAGAGTGTTAAATATATTATCAAAACTATTTTTCTCAATGTGCATAACATATAGATTATGTTTTAGAAGGTTATCACTACAAGAATTTTGTCATTATATTTGGGCCAAAACTCCTAGAAAATGCTAAAAAGCCGTGAGAAATAAAGCATTTCAGAATGCCAAAGGACCCTAGCTATAATACTTGTTAGAAATGAATACCAAAGGACTAAATCCCTCGCAAAATAACAATTTTTAAATAAAAAATGGAACCATTCCGAAGGCCAAAGCACTTGCTAATTTGAAGTTTCAAAAAATTTCACAGGACTCATGCCCTCACTAAAGTCACATTTCATACTATTTCCCAGGATTACGGCCTTACATATGACCCTCACTATCCTCATGTATCGCACAATTTTGTAGAGCTATGACCGTCACTATTCTCATGTGTCACATCATTTTTGAAGGCCTTAGAATTAGTAAAAAAAAGTACATTATTTTATTTTAAATTCCTATTAAATTAATTATATTATTTAATTATATTTATTTAAAATTATAATAAAAATTCATTTGAATTTAGTTATATGAATTTTTTTGGGTAAAATTTAATTATATATTTATTATATATATTTACTTGAATAATTATAAAATATAGTATTAAATTTTTTATGTAATTATATGCATTATTTTAAATTTATATAAAATTAAATTAATTTTCATTAAAATAAAGGTTTACTCAAGACAATTGATTGTAATTTTTTTTTAACTTTTCTTCTTCCTATTTAACGGGTTCTAACATTAAACTAAAAATTTATATTAAGTATTAAATATTGTTATAACTAATTAATGAACTAAAATTATAATATATTAAAAGTATTAAAAATTAACATATTCAATCATAAAATAC
>JBBPBT010000487.1:4577773-4701077 GCA_037974875.1 Cicer bijugum
AATATACAAATTAAGATATTTTTATAGTTCAAAAAATTTGCAGAATAAGTGTAAAAAAATTATATCACAAAAAAATTCAACATATATTATATGTTCATAAAAATACACAATAAATACAATATACATTTTCTAATACAAATTTAAAAATATTTAAAATCAAACATTTAAAACTTTTCATTTTTATATTTTCATATCAAACACATTTAAAATATCAAAAATAACATTCAAATAACATTTCACATATAACATTAATATACATTTTAAATATATTTTTTAACTCGACAAAACATTAAATCTAACTAGTAGTGAGGAGTTGTATATGACTTATCACTTTATCCTCCTCGTCATCAAAATATTTCTACAGATATGTTTACTCACAACTTATATAAAAAAAACACATAATACGAAGAAAAAACAATTTACATACCAAGATTCAAGAGATATCGAAAATGGCGAAAATAGAGAATGAAATTAGAGAATAGATGGGAGTATAATAGTAGAGAAGGAAAAAGAAGAGTGAAGAGAAGAAAATAGAAGCTAGAAAGGAAGATGAGGAGAAGACACGAGGAAGAAAAGAGAAGAAGAGAAGAGAAGAGGAGAATGAGCTATAGGAAATAATGTTAGACTACGGGCAAAGGCCACAATTCTTGAAATGCATTTGAGTCAGAACAATAACGAGGGATGCAACCTTCGAAAATAAAACATGTCATATAGCGAGGGCTACAGGCCTCATAAAGCAATTCCACATTTTATTTTGCGAGGGCCATGACCCTCAGTCATTCCTGGGGCTTTAGTGCTAGCAAAATAACTTCACAATGTAGCTAGGGATATGGCCCTCGAGAATTTAAGACATACACATTGTGAGGGCTGAAAAACCCTAGGAAATCTTCTAGGGATGAAAAGCCCTAGGAACGACCCTAGCTATTTCATATATATATATATATATATAAATAAATAAATAAATAACCGAGAGAAAATCTTCATGACTTTTTCAAATTGCTCATTACCTTATTTCTTCTTCATTACTTGAGAAAGTGATAGTTAATGATAAAACTAAAATGGAACACAAACTTGAAGAATATGTCAATGAGTGTTTGTTACAGTTGAACCCATATGAGGAAGCATGAGTTCAACAGACGAAATAAGAGGTAGGTGCATACGTGGTTGAAGAGAAGAAGGACCTTGAGTTAAACCAGTTACCCCCATTTGATGAGTCTTCATCAATTTTTTATTTTTATTTTTTTATAACTTTTTGTTATTAGTTTTATTTAAAGTTTCATTTAATTTTACATAGTTTTATAGTTAATTTAATAAAGAAAAGGAATTGGAATCATGTTTGATCATTTTTGAATGTTTTGTTACTAATCCTTTCTAACTAGACAAATTCTTGAAGTATTTTCTTCTTGTTTTGATGTTACAAGTCAATTACATTGAAGAACAGACACTCGAAAAGTTATCGAGGGTTAGTGCTGACCCAAGGTGAATCTCAGAGTGCAAAATTTTCCTTTAATTGGAGTGTGAGCTTTGTAGGAAAATGTTAGGGTACATTGGGCCAATCATTGCACTACAATCTGTTCTTGGCACAACTTCCTGCCTCTAAGCACAACATGAGGGCTAGGTGGTGCATTGCAGAGTAAGTTGTGCCCAATTTAATTAACTGACAACACATTGTACCTAAACCCAACACAATGCGCTGGTATGTGTTTCCGAATCTCTATTTAAGGATTCTAGATTTTAGATGCAAATGAGGAGACAACTACACCTTAGATGAGACCTTGTGAAACTTTTATGTATAATTTTCTTCGTTCGAAGTATTTTCTATCAAACAATATGAGTAGTTAGTTTACTTATTCATTGCAGATTAGACGAACCTTCTTGAATCTATGTAATTTTGGTTTTTGTATGCTATTTATGCAATTAAAATGTATTTGATTATTCATATATTTTTTTTTTGTTTTTAATGATTTTCTGTGCTTGACATCCATAGAATTGAACCTAAGTATTGTTTCGTTATGGGAAAATAGGCTATAATAACCAAAACCATAATATATGTTCATGTTTAAATATTGCTATAGGAATATAAAGTTTTAACATGTGTCTAATAAATTAACATTTGTACGTGCTTTGAGTAGCAAGTCTGATAATCTAAAGAACACTACAAGAAATCAATGATTTTGTGAGGGCCAAAAGCCCTCACAAAGGGAAAAAAACAGCCACAAAGGTGGCTTTTGGCAGCCACAAAGAAGTTGGTCACAAAATTTTGTGAGGGCTTTTGCAGCCACAAAGTGTCTGAAACAGGTTGGCATTTGTGAGGGCTTTTGCAGCCACAAAAGTCTGCCTTTGTGAGGGCATAGGCCGCCACAAAGGACATGACGAATTTAACTGATTGGGCATTTGTGAGGGCTTTTGGCCGCCACAGAGGAACGAATGAAATGCTGACCGGACCTTTGTGAGGGCTTTTGGCCGCCACAAAGGAGTTGCTGAATATGCTGACTGGGCATTTGTGAGGGCTTTTGGTCGCCACAAATGCCAACGTAATTAAAAAAAAATATAATTAATTAATAGTTTAATATAATAGTTTATTATAATATTATATATAATAAATTAATATAATTATAATATTAAAATTTAAATTATAATTAAATTAAATTTAAAATATAATGTAATTATAAATTAAATTTAATATATAATAAACTAATCTTAATATAATTAAAAATTTAAAATAAAATATTTAAATTAAAAATAAAGATTAATATTTAAATTAAAGATTAATTTAAATAATAAAATATTAGTAATTTTGTGTAGAGAGAAGGAGGAGAGAATAGTTAGAATAAGGTTTTAGAGAGAAGTTGGATGTGAAAAAATGAAGGAGGAGGGGAGAAAAATATATATAGTGTTAACTTGAGCATTTGTGGTGGTCAAAAGCGGCCACAAATGCCAGCTGGATTGGGCATTCCTTTGTGGCGGCCTTTGCAGCCACAAATTCCACTGGTCACGTCACTCATTTGTGACGGATTTGACCCTCACAAATGCATTTTGTGGCTGTAAAAGCCCTCACAAACTCCTTAAATATTTTACTGGATTTTGTGGCTGCCTAAGCCCTCACAAAATCACAATGTTGTGATTTTGTGAGGGCTTAGGCAGCCACAAAATCCAGTTAAATGTTTAAAAATTTGTGAGGGCTTTTTCAGCCACAAATAAAGACCAATTTCAGTTTTGGCCTTTGTGAGGGTTTTTTCGGTCACAAATTTGTGAGGGTTTTATTCGGCCACAAAATATTTATAAAGTTGGCCACAAATATGTGTTTTTCTTGTAGTGGAATTAGAGTTCATTGTTATAAAAAAGGAATTTTGAGCCAAAGAATTAGTCTTAATCTAGTTTGTTAGTTTGATGTAGTCAAACATGTTAGATTGTTGAAATAGTAAATCAATAATTACATAGTCAAAAAAGGGTGATTCCAATTCCCTAATTGTTTTTCTCATATTGAATTTTCTCTATTTAATTTTACTTATCGTTATTATTACTTGAGCGATTTGATACATTTGTCAAAGAGTTGTCATGACAATAAAAGACTAAGAAGAATAAGGTGTTGATGAAGCTTGAATATATGATGTGAAACTCTTAGAGCATAACCCTAATTGTACATTACATGGATCTAATGCAAAATCAGGATGTACTTGATCAAAGTGCTTCCATGCTAGACCATCGAACGTATGTCACATTTTATCATTTTAACTTCCATTGTTCGTACAACTTATGCAAAAGTTTTTTGTTGAGGGTTACTTTTTTAAGAGTGTGTTGGAACATAGAATATGTTATTGTGTGAATTTAAAATTTTATTAAAGTCCCACATTGGAAAAAAAAAATTTGTTTTATAAATTCAATTGGAAAGAAATATGTTTTTAAAAATTCAAGTCCCACATTAGAAATAATTTTTTTTGAACTCCCACATTGGAACTCTATTATTTTAAGTAGTTTTCAATTATGTAAATATTAAAGTCCTACATTGGTTAGAAAACATATGTGAGTTTGCTTCCATCACTATATAATGAGTTTCAAAATATTGTGAAATACACACCAAAGTTGGATACATTTCCCAACTTTCTCTTTTCTCCCTTTTATGTTTTTTTTTCCTAATTTTTGAGCCAGCTCTCCCTTTTCTTTCTGTCCCTTCGATTTTTAGAGCGGTTGTTATGTCGTAGTTTGTTATGCTGTAATCCCTTCAATTTTAAGAGAGGTTGCTATATCGTAGTCCCTTTATTTTTTAGAGCAGTTGTTATGTTGTAGTCCCTTTGTTTTTAGAGTGGTTGTTATACCGTAGTTATGAGCGGTCGTAGTACTATATTGCAAATGACTTTAATTGTCATATTGAGAGTGGTTTTAATCGTCATATTGAAGGTGTAATTCTAAAACAGTTTTCTATGGTACAATGGAACTTCGATACAATGAATCTGAGCTTTTTTATTCTTGGGACTTCGTGATTGATAGTCTGCCGTGCACAATTTGGACAATGCCACGAAACGATTTAAAGAGAGCGATATAGTCTGCAACTCAACCCAATAATATCTTCGGTGGCATAAATTGTGATTTTTAAATAGATTTTGAAACTAAAAGAATAAAAGAGTGTGAGTAGATCGATTGGGGAGGAGAGTAATAGTCAAGGAAATATAAGACAAAGGAAGGAGTCTGGGGCTGACGATTGCCTTTGTGGCGGACGCAGTGGTAGTAGGCATGTATAACCTAGGGTTTACCTATAACCACTAGTACAAAATTGGGCTTTTAATACGGTAGATTTAAGTCGTTTGTCTGCCACCAGACTTAATAAATAAGGCGGAAGTATATTTAAATCGGTTTACCGCATAAACGAGTTAACAATTTGAGGCGGTGACAATTTGGTAAATATGTGAAACATGATTAACACGGTTATATTGAGAATTGACTTAATACATACTTTGTGGCTAAATCGATTACTTATAAACGACTTAACAAAATGAGGCGGTGAAAATTTTGTAAATATTTAAAACTTGTTTAATGCGGTTTTATTAATAACCGATTTAAGCCAAATACCGTGTATTGATTTAAAGTCACTTAGTGTTTTATCATCCATCAGTTAACTAGATGCAACGTTTTAGCTTCCACCTTACTGTTGTATTATAAATCTTTTATATTCTTGCATTTACTCTATTCCACATCCATCGCCCAATTCCATGGTTGGTTGACGTCCACTTCTTCACGCCAATTTCATTGTCACCTTCTCAACCGCGTTTCATCGCCACCCTTCCAGGTATAGTTGTTCAATTTATTGAATAATAAATTTATATGAATAATTTTTTATAATTATATTGTTGATATATAATTTTTGCGACGTTATCAGTATAAGTGCATTTAGATAATATCGTATTATTTCAAGGAAAAAAATATATGTCAAATTCATTTTTTTTAACTATTTTTTATTTTACATTAGTAGTTATTTGTAACAAATGAGATAAATACATACAAGTATGAATAACTTGTGTGTTTTTTTTTTGTTTCAGATATTTGATGACTTGAGCCCGAATCAAAGTGAATAAGTTCAAAAACATCGTGTGAATTTTATTTTGAAATTAATTGAAGAAAATGATGATACTAATATATGTCTATTGAATATTGCTATAGTGTGACTTTGTAATTTTGTTAATAGATATTTAATTATTTTTTTTTTCGTCTTGTCAAGATTAGTCGGAAATGGGATACATTTTATTTGTACTTTTTATTTTTTTTGTATAAATATGAAATATTGTGATATTGTATATTTTGATTATTAGATGGTTATATATAATTGTGATTGTAAGTGCAAAACTCTTATTTGAAATTTAATACGAAATATTGCATGAATTAGTAGCATGAAAACAAAATGAGAAATTTGTATAAAAAAAAATAAAAATATTATTTTAATTATATCTATTAAGTCAGTTGGTCAAAATATCCGACATAAAAAGATGATGTATTATACTGAATTTACGATGTTTAAGTCGGTTAAGCTAAATCGACTTAATATGATAAAACTCTGTTAAGTCGGTTCATGAAACGAGTTAAAAAATACTATATATTTTAAGTCGTTTGCTGTTAACTCGGACACGAAACCGACTTAAAATGTACATTTTAACCGACTTAAAAAGGCAAAATTCTACTAGTGAACAAACTCTAGAAAAGCGCATAAAGTCTTGCTTTTGGATGAGAACGTGGACAAGGAGTTAAAAAAAAAAAAAGGAATTGAGAGAATTTGTTGCATATGTAACGTTGACAATTAAAAGAAAACAAATCTTACAAAATATTTCGCACAATAATAAAAGAAGAAGAGAAAAGAAAAGAAAAGAAAAGAAAGAATTGGGGAGGTAGACAAGAAGTGAGGATCCGCACATAACCCAAGAGAATTAAGAGAACAGGCCACAACAAATTTTAGGAGAAGAAAAAAGAGACAGGGTGTGTTTGAAGTTGGAGTAAAGTATCATAAGTTTTTTAGTAAAAATTTTATTATTTTCTTAAGTTGATTGATAATCTTTTTATTGATTTGATTTTCTTTGATGAATTATGTAATTAAGATATATTTTATTATGTCTTAGTTATATATTTTAGTTTTATTTTGATTACATTTTATTGTGCAATTAAATTTCATATTGCTCTAATCACATGTTAGAATTGATCACCCTTTTTTAATATTTTTACTTAATTAGTTGTTAGCGTTCGTACTGCAACTAATAAGTAGATCTATAGGATAATTGAGACTATAAATTGTTGCATAACAAAACTTAACTTTAGTCTTCCAATCATTCAACCTTTTTATGTTATATGATTTTCTTGAATTTAAACTCTTTGCATGACTCAACAAGGGGTTAATTTATGAAAAGAATATTAATCATGAATGACCAAACAAGTGAACATTCTTGGTAAAAGGATTGGTATTTGAATCAAAACAAAGGAATCTGATTTACAAGGTAATCAAAGTTACAAGTGAAACTGTAACCTTAGACTTCTTGCAACTGATTTACAACTTTGTGTTTCTATTATTTTTCTTTATTACTGGCTATTTTCTAGTTAATTACACAATCAATTCAACCATTATTTGTTAGTCTAAATAATAAAAAATTCTTAATTAGTTTGGTGCTTACTAATTAATCCAAGTGGATACGATAATATTTTATACCACTTCTGCGATAGAGTACACTTGTTCTACCACAATAAACGACTAAACCTAAATATGTCTATTCTTGGAACCCTAGCACTGGGAAAACCGTATTACTTGTGCGACCTCCCTTGCATAGTTGAAACCTAATTCACATCTGGTTTGTAAGACCCTTAATTTTAAATCCTAAATTATACAATTTTAGGGTATTTTGTGTAGAATTTCTTAGACTTTTAGCCCAATTTTTGGTATTTCGTGGGTTAAATGCCAAAAATATATTTTTGGAAATTGGATTAAAATTATGTGTCGAAGAATAATTTATTTAGATTACGAAGAATATAATTCCGGACAGTTTAGTTTTAAGTATAATATATATATATATGTTATTATAAGTATATATATATATATATATATATATATATATATATATATATATATATATATATATATATGCAAGAAAGGAAACGAAGGGAGAAAGAAACAGAGGAAGCTAGCACTCCTTCCATCTCCTCACAAACCATCGCCCTTCTTCCTTCTTTCTTTTCCATTTCTTTTTCTTTCTTTGGCTTCAAGAATAGGAACCCAAGGCGTGGTGGGTGAGAAGACAAGGATTTCTCAGCTTCATACTTCTTCGTTGATTCGAAAACATAGAAAAACGATGTTAGGGATTTCAAAACCGTCAAACACAAACCGCCACGTTTAATCTAGATCTAAGCTTCGTTTCGCGAAGAGATAGAAGGGAAAGTTGCTCACTACCATGCTATGGTGCTAGGGAACCAACTTTGGAAGCGACGTTGCGAGCAAAGATTTTACCGGATTTATTCGCGGTACCGTAATCGCACGTTAAAGCTAGCGTTAAGGTAAGGGCTCCTTCCAAACTTCTAGTTTGCATTTAGGGACTTATCTATGGTTGTGTGGAAAAGAATTCGTTAGGGTTGAAGTGTTGATTTGGGGAAAATGAATTTAATGCTTTTATGGGTGAAATTCTAATGTGGGGTTTTGGTGATATTGATGAATGTTTCGTGGAAAATGAATATAACTCATTTATGTATGATTTTGAGTAAATTAAATTTTATGTGATTGAGTGGTATGTTGTGATGGTTTGTGTTCATCGTATTTGACGTGTTCAAAATTAATGCTTATGAAATTTGACATGTGTATGGTTGGATTTTGTGGAGAAATGAATTGATGTGTTTTGGTGTGAATTGTGAATATGTTTGAGTATGTTCTATGTGGAATTTGAAAACCATTAGAGTTAAACGAGTATTAAGAATGGGGAATCTCTTAATGTCTACGTTTACTTAATGTTTGTCGTGAAAACCCTTAGAGTTAAACGAGTATTAAAAATGGGGAATCTTTTAATATCTCTGTTTACTTAATGTTTGTTGTGAAAATCGTTTAAGTTAAATGAGTATTAAGAATGGGGAATCTCTTAATATCCTTGTTTACTTAATGTTTGTTGTGAAAAACGTTTAAGTTAAATGAGTATTAAAAATGTGGAATCTTTTAATATCTCTGTTTACTTAATGTTTGTTGTGAAAATCGTTTAAGTTAAATGAGTATTAAGAATGAGGAATCTCTTAATGTCCTAGTTTACTTAATGTTTGTTGTCAAAATCGTTTAAGTTAAATGAGTATTAAAAATGGGGAATCTTTTAATATCTCTGTTTACTTAATGTTTGTTGTGAAAATCGTTTAAGTTAAATGAGTATTAAGAATGGGGAATCTCTTAATATCCTTGTATACTTAATGTTTGTTGTGAAAATCATTTAAGTTAAATGAGTATTAAAAATGGGGAATCTTTTAATATCTATGTTTACTTAATGTTTGTTGTGAAAATCATTAGAGTTAAACGAGTATTAAAAATGGGAAACCATTTAATATCTCGGTTTACTTAATGTTTGTAGTGGAAATTGTTAGAGTTAAATGAGCATTAAGAATGGGAAATCTCTTAATGTCTACGTTTACTTAATGATTGTCGTTCGAATTGTAAGAGTTAAATGGGTATTAAAAACAGGGAATCTTTTAATATCTGCCTTTACTTAATTGTGTTTGTCCGTGAGAGACTGCACAGGTGTTTGTCCGTGAGAGACTACACCCTGGTAAATTGTGTTTGTCCGTGAGAGACAGCACAGGTGTTTGTCCGTGAGAGACTACACCCTGGTAAATTGTGTTTGTTAGTGAGAGACTGCACAGGTGTTTGTACGTGAGAGATTACACCCTGGTAAATTGTGTTTGTCCGTGAGAGACTACATAGGTGTTTGTCCGTGAAAGACTACACCCTAGTAAATTGTGTTTGTCCGTGAGAGACTGGACAGGTGTTTGTTCGTGAGAGACTACACCCTGGTAAATTGTGTTTGTCCATGAGAGACTGCACTCGTGTTCATTCGTGAGAAACTGTACATTTAGGATTTACGCCTCTCGCGAAGGGTTTTGTTTGGAATTGAGGTTTAAGACTTGTGATAGGCTAAAAATTAATAAATCGTATAGGCCTATGATAGGTGGCACCCTGATAAATAGTACTTTGGCCTGTGATAGGTGGTACATTTATGATTTACGTTTTTGTAAATTGTGCAAACCCGTGATAGGTGGCACCTTGGTAAATAGTACTTTGGCCTATGATAGGCGGTATATTTACAATTTACGTTTCTTTTTAGTAAACCGTGCAGACCCGTGATAGGTGGCACCTCGGTAAACGGTACGAGCCTGTGATAGGTAGTACGTTTATGGTTTACGCTTTTTAGGATTTACAGACCCGTGATAGGTGGCACCTCGATAATTGGTACTTCGGCCTGCGATAGGCGGTACAATTATGATTTACGGCCCTTCGAGGAGGATTTTGGTTTGGAATTCCGAGTCCATGCATTTTGGCATATACACATTGCATTAGGGTGCTTGGCACACGAGTCGTGTTTGATTCAAGATTATGATTGAGTGTTTGAACTTGAGATGTTGTGGTAATGGCGTTGTAATTGCTAAGTGTTATGTTTTGAAATTGTGTCTAAGTGTGATTGATTGCAAAACTATGTCGAAGCTCATGATGCCGTAGTGATTATGTTATAAGTGCTAAGTGTTATGTTTTGGAAATTGTGTGTAATGGTGATCGATTCAGTTATGTGGTTTTAGAAATACTACAGAAAAATCGATTTCCCAATCGATTCTGTTAAAAGACATGGAACAAAATCGATTTGCCAATCGATTTGGCAAGTTACTGGGGCTCAACTATTTAAGAAATGGATTTGCCAATCGATTTGGCAAGTTACAAGGGCTCAACTATTTAAGAAATTGATTGGCCAATCGATTTGGCAAGTTACAGGGGCTCAGCTACTTAAGGAAATCGATTTCCCAATCGATTTCCCAATCGATTGATTTAAATCCAGAATACAGTTTTCACTGTAAATCTTTAAGAAATCGATTTCCCAATCGATTTGCTGAGTAAAAACTTTTATTCTGAGTCAGACAATCGATTGCTCAATTGATTTGTCAATGGATTGGACAGTTATTTATTACTTGATTGATTAAAAACCTTATTTTGATTTCATTTTTATTTGGCAAGTATTAAATGAATGTTTTGCATATGGAAACCCTTTTAAGGTGCATGTTAAGTTGAAAGGTTATTTTGTGCATTTAAAAACTTAAATGTTATGTGGTAATTGTTAATTTCGGTTGGTGACCCTTTACAACTATTGTGGAAATCTGGGCTTTTCCCTCATATGAGAACCAGGACCATCCTACCTGTCGGTACCCTGTGGATGGGGATGTAGTTGGAAACACCTTGCTGGAGCTATGTTAGGAGGATCTTGTGGGGCGCGTGAAGATCACTCAGGATGTATAGTTTTGTGGAATGATCAGATTAGGTTGACGTATAGGGACTAGATGTCTTCTTTTGGAACGGGTTTATTTTAAATTGGAAGATTGTACCTCTACTAATATTGTCAGCATGACAATTTATTTTCGATGGGTTCCATGTACCACTTTTTGATGTGTAAATACTTTGGATTCATATTTCAAAAACTACTCCGCTGCTTATAAGTTATATTGACTTAATTGTCGGGGTGTTATGACCTAAATATTTATCCAAAGGTATTTTCCTTATTTATTTCTTCATTAAATGATTTTGTTTTTTTTTTTTTAAAAAAAATACACTCTCGCTTTGAAAATCAGGGTGTTACATGGTTCATGATTCCTTTATATTTGGTTCATCGATTCTAGTTTGATTTTGATGTTCTTGTTTTCTTCTTCATGGTTTTTGGTTTCTAGCTTTCTATCTCGTTCTTTCTGGTTCACGTGTTCATCATTGCTGGTTCTGGGTTTCCGGTTTGGTTCTGGTTTAGATTTGGTTTGGTTTTGGTAGTAGCTTTGTGTCGTTCTGGTCCACTACCGTTGCATTATTTATTAGGATCTAGTTTGTCGCGGTTTTGGATTTGATTGGATGCTTTTTGTTGGCTATTTGGTTTGGTTAGACCGATTGTTTTCATGCAATCGCTTCCACCAAGTGCATGCCAGCGTATGGCACCTAGTGTATCAATGGTCCTACTTCAATTCCTCTAAAAACCTTATGAAAGAGAACATTGTCAGGACAAGAAGAACATTTGTATAAGCTTCTAGCAATAACACTTGTGATATTTTGATCAGTTACCTACCACATCCATGCATAAAAGGTGAACAAACTACAATCACGATTTCTGAATAGAAACATGTTGTAAGTCTTGAGGCATGTAAAAACAATCTTTGTGGTCGAATGATTGGGACAAAGGGCGCACCACCTTTAAAGGTTGAAGAATTGTGAACCAAATTACTCGTGTTATTGAAATCATTGTGTAAGTGGGGTTTGACCTCACTTGTTAAATAATACTATTGTTGGAACCAAGTTCATCCACGAACAACTCCTCTATGTGGTTTTGATGTCAACGAAAACACTTTGTGAGAATAATTTATTGCACTAATGATTTCATTATGTATATAGAAAATAGAATAGGAAAATTGGATGATACCAACAGAGGATATGACCAGAGGATACGACCTGAGGAAGCAAAAAGTTCAGAGGAAAAAAATCAAACCAATCTACGAAATTCTTATAATGCAAAAAGTGCACGTGCTGGAAAAGCTCGTTCATTGGCCTCTAATAGCATGCTTCTGTGTCTGCCTCTAAAGACTGAAGCATGCTTCTGGTTACCATGCCTTTGATAAGTCTGCGTGTCTTCCTCTAAAGATCCAACATGCCTCTTGTACAACCCTGTTTTTTTTTTTCCAAAACAAATTCATAAAAACAAAAGTCAAAAATATTTACTTTTGGATAAATATTTAAGTCATAACACAACGACAAAAGTCAAAAATATTTACAAGCAGCAGAATAGTTTTTGAAATACAAATCCAAAGTATTTACACATCAAAATACACTAGGGCTATGAGGCCAATCAAACATAGCTCATACCCCTAGGGTATTCTCGGTAGACAACTGTACAAAAGCACTGTCCCAAGAATTTTAACTACCTCACGTCATATCAAAAAGTGGGTCATGGACCCATCAAAATAAAAGTCAAGCTGACAATATTAGTATAGGTACAATCTTCCAACATACAGTAAATACATCCACAAAAGAATGACCTCTAGCCCC
The DNA here is from genome assembly GCA_037974875.1 of Cicer bijugum. Taxonomy (NCBI): domain Eukaryota; kingdom Viridiplantae; phylum Streptophyta; class Magnoliopsida; order Fabales; family Fabaceae; genus Cicer; species Cicer bijugum. Next base: position 4,590,552 of record JBBPBT010000487.1, read on the forward strand.
TATACAACCGTCTAATCTGATCATACTACAAAAACTATACGACCTGAGTGATCTCCACGTGCCCCAAAAGATCCTCCTGACACATCTCCAGTCAAGTGTGTCGAACCTACCTTCCCATCTACAGGGTACTAACTAGTGGGAAGATCATGGTTCTCATTTAAGGGCGAAACCCAAATTTGCACAATAATAGTAAAGGGTCACCAAGCGAAATTAACAAATAACACATAACATTTAAATTTCAAATGCATAAAATCGCATTTCAACTTAACATGCACCTTGAAAGAGTTTCCATATGTTAAACATGCATAATCAAAGTTGAAAAATGGAGTTTTAAACAAAACTGTACTATTGTATTCAAATACAACATATCTGTATTCGAATACAAGACTGTTTCAAAAGTCAGTAGCAAAAACATGATGCTTGTATTCGACTACAAGCTCAATTTATTCGACTACACAACTGTTTCATAAGTCAGTAGCCATATTAGAACATATGTATTCGACTACAAGCCTCTTGTATTCGAATACACATTAGAAAACAATAGAAAACAACATAAATAAGCTTTTAAAGAGGTTTCACAATCCATCAACACTTCCACCAAAATCCAAACAATCCCACTTAGCAAATATGGCACAATCATAACAACAACTTGAGTTTACACACACAATCATAACTTTAAATCAAACATGACTCGTGAGATTTCGCAATCAATCAACACTTGCATACAAATCCAATAAATCATACTTAGCAATTATGGCATAATCGCAACAACAACTTGAGTTTACACACGCAATCATAACATTAAATCAAACATGACTCACGTGCCAAGCACCCTAATGCAATGCGTATATGCCAAAATGCATGGACTCGGAATTCCAAACCAAACCCTCCTCGATGGGGCGTAAATCATAATTGTACCACCTATCACAGGCGAATAGTACTAAATTACCGAGGTACCACCTATCACGGGTCAACACGATTTACTAAAAACGTAAATCGTTAATGAATTATCGCCTGTCACAGGCTAATAGTACTATTTACCGAGGTGCAACCTATCACAAGTCAACATGATTTACCAAAAATGTACAGTTTATCGCGGACCTTACACGACACGATAATCCTTGCAAGGATAAGATGAACCAACAAATCACATGCAATCATCTCGTGGCCCATCCAGTCACCACTATCACCATGGCCTATCTGGTTGCCATGTACTATGAAATGCATGAGCATACTCTGAATTTTTCCACAACAATCATTAAGTAAATGCATATGTTAAAAAATTTCCCATTTTTAATACTCATTTAACACTAATAATTTTTCAATTACACACAGAGCATACTCAAGCATATTTTCTCACCACCACACATCAAATTTAATCAACAATTTATATTAAATTCGATCAATTCAATATCAATCACCCTTGATTTTCCACATTCCTCAAACATAAATCAATACAACTTAATTTTCACAAATCCACACCAAATCTAATCATCAATCACCACGATACTCAAACATAACACATGCCAACTAATTTTCACTAACCACAACTCGAACATATCAAATTTATTTTCCTCAACAACACACATAAATGAATCAAATTCCTTTTCCCTGAAAACACTCATCAATTTCACCAAAAACCCAACTCCAAACTTTCACCCATAAAAACATTAAATTCATTTTCCCTAAATCTACACTTCAAACCCAACAAATTTATTTTCCACACAACCACAAATAAGTCCTGAAATGCAAACTAAATGTTTGGAAGGAGCCCTTACCTTATCGTTAGCTTTAACAAGCGATTATGGTACCGCGAGTAATTCTGATAAAATCTCCGCTCGCGACGTCGCTTCCAAAGTTAGTTCACTAGCACTGTAGTGTGGAGGCGTGAAACTTTCCCTTCTATCTCTTTGCAAAACAAAGCTTAGATCTATAAGAAACGTGGAGGTTTGCGTTGAAATCACCAACACCGTTTTTCTTCATTTTCGAATCTGAGAAGAAGAATGAAGCTCAGAAATTCTTTGCTTTCTCACCCACCAAGCCTTGGGTTACTTTTGTTGAAGCAAAAGAAAAGTAAAAGAAGAAGAATGGAGAAGGACGAAAGATGGATTTCATGTGGCAACCGGGGAGGAAGAAAACGTTTTCTTTCAGTTTTCTTTTCTTTCTTTTGCTTTTCCATTCTTTTTCCTTCCAAACATATATGTATATATATATACATATATTAATTATAACTTAAAAAATATCTAAAAATATCTAGATATTTATCAAAATTACCATTTCACCCATAACCTCTCAAACCATTTGATATAAATATCCTCTCTTGTCACAACTCAGTTGACAGATACAATTTTCAGCGACCTGAACTATTTTTAACCAAACTGCGCAAAATTAAATTCTTCGTAACATAAAAAAATTAATCTTCGACAAAAGATTCACCGTACTTAATCTTATTTATTTATCGACGAATAATTTTAATCGGGGCATCAAAAGATATTTTTGGACATTAAACTCACAAGATATCAATAACTTGGCTAAAAAGCCTTAGAGTTCAATACCAAAATACATAAATTAGAATTTAAAACTTTGGGTCTTACACCTCTGATGATTCGGCATGCCTCTGAAGAATTATGGGTCTCTGAAGATTTAGCATGCCTCTGAAGAAAAACAAAAATAAGATTTGATTCAATTTTATAAAAGCAGAAAATCTAAAATAAGATTTAATTCAGATTTATAATTGAAGAAGTTCTAAAATGAGATTTTATTCAAATTTATAATTGGAGAAAATCTAAAATAAGATTTGATTTAGATTTGTAATTGAAGAAAATCTAAGATAAGATTAGATTGAGATTTATAATTGAAGAAAATCTAAGATAAGATTTGATTTAGATTTATAATTTAATAAACTATAAAATAAGATTTGATTTAAATTTATAATTGAAGAAAATATTTGACCAAGTTGAAAAGAAGATATCCTCAAGATTTGATCAAGATTTACTTACATCCAAATATGAACAAAATCAATATGAAAAATTTACAAACTCAATCTGAACAAAAAACAAACATAATCAATTTGAAGAATTTAAAAACTAAATCTAAACATAATAGGAACCTAATCAATTTAGAAGAACTGCTCATATTGGATTTGAAAATAAAGAGTTGGCTAAAGAACTTAATATCAAAAAGAATCTGGTTTAGAATTATTTTTGAATAAAATCATTGTTGACCAAGCTAAAAATGAAGATATAATTCAAAATTAAAAAAGAACAAAATGGAAGCCCTAATTATAACTACAAATGGATACTCAAGATTGAAGAAGAAGATTATCGAAAATCAGAAAAGAGTTGAAGAACTCATAAGCTCAAAATTTCAAATTCATCTTAGAGTTTAAAGAGAGAAACACTTGTTCAAATTAGAAATATTTTCTGAGTGTTTTTTCTTATAGTGTGAGAGTTATTATTATTATTATCAACTTTTTTAGAAGCAAAAACTTAAAGCTCAAATCATTTGTATCCAATCCGATAGTGATTTAGTTCCTTCTTCAATCTAGGGTTGTTAGGTTGTTAGGAGAAGACTTGGCTTGTAGGGTCAAGGTGGTTTATTCCTTAATCGTTTGGGGTTATTAGGCTGTTTGTGAAGACTAACTTGAAGGGTTAGGTGTTTTGCAATTGAAGGTATTTGAATTAGTGAATTAAAGCTTTTTGAATGAGGGGACTACATGTAGCCAAGTTAGTGGTGAACCAAGATAAATCTATGTATCAAATTATTTATGCTGTCATTTTTTGCTCCATCTGAATATGATTACTTCTATTCCAAGTAAGTCACCAAAATCAAACCAGATTTTTTTTAATAAATTATCAACTTTGTCAAACACAGTTAAACCCCTCTTCTCGTGCTTGCACCTTCATAGAGAAAAGTCTATATTACAAGATCTAACCCTCAAGAACAGACGATTCATAGGTGAGTAGAAGAGTAAGATCATTGGTCACGAGACAATAGGTAATGGTTCCCTTCCCTATTAAACATGTTTTACTTGTAAAAGGAATAATCCATAACCTATTGAGCATAAGACAATTAAGCGACAATGGATACGATATTGTCTTCATTCAAAAGTCATGTAAGGCAATAAGTCAAATAGATGGATCTATGCTATGTACTAGCCAAAGGAGAAAAATATTTCCAAAATAAACTTATCAATTTGGATAAACTAGAAGTAAAGTGTCTTATTTATGTGAATGAAGAACAACTTATTTGGCACAAAATATTAGGACATGCCAATTTGAGAATAATCTCAAAATTGAAATGACTTGAATTAGTCATAGGCTTGACAAATCTTAAATATACATCAAATGTTATTTGTGAGGCATGTCAGAAAGGGAAACAAACAAAATCATATTTTTCTTCTAAAAATGTTGTTTCCACTTCTAGACCACTTGAACTTTTACAACTTGATTTATTTGGCCCTGTAATGATTTCCTTTATCAGTGGTAAAAAAGTATGAACTTGTCACTATTGATGGGTACCGAGTTCGATTGGTAGTTGGAATGAATGAATGGTGGTACTTATCTCCTAGGTATCAAGTTCAATTCCCACAAAATGCAAAACATCACTATTTCCTATTGAGAGGAAGAGGCGAGAAGGTCGTTATTAACAGTGCCAGTAACAGTATGGGATGGGTTGTTATAGGAACCAATAGGGTTTTTGGAAACAAAGTGAATGAGAAAGGTGAAGTGGTTAAAAATAAAGCTAGACTTAGAGCTCAAGGATACAATTAGCAAGAAGGTATTGTCACAACCCCTTTGGCAAGGTTAGAGGCTATTATACTTTTACATTCATTTGTAGTATTTAATAAAATCATTTTTTTATCAAATGAGTGTGAAAAGTGCTTTCTTAAATGATTACATAATGAAGAAGTGTATGTCAAATAACCTTATGGCTTTGAAGATAATGAATTCCCAAACTATGTTTTCAAATTAAAGAAATCTTTGTATAGTCTGAAATTGGCTCCAAGATCTTGGTATGATATACAAAGCAAATTCTTAATAAAAAATAATTTTGAAATAGGCCAGATTGACACTACTTTATTTAGCAAATCATCAAATAATTTTGTTCTATTAACGCTAAGCTTCACCAAGAGTTTTCTAAGTAAATGCAAAATGAATTTGGGATGAGCACGATAGGGGAATCAAAATTCTTTCTTGGAATCCAAATTCATCAAAACCTAGATGGTCTACTCATTCATTAGATCAAATACACAAGAAAACGGCATAAGAAATTTAAAATGGATGAATGTAAGTCCATGTTTACACCTACGCATCCAACTTCTTCTCTTGGTAAGGATGTTGAAGTCTTTGCATTTTTGCATCTAGTAAAACATATAAAGTGGCTAAATATATACATTCAATTAATTTTAGGATTGATTGCAGATTTGGTCCATATGTGCACATTGATTCATGGAATTGGTTACCCTATTTTAAAGTCAACAATTTTGGTCCCTCTCTCAGTTTTTGAACTAAAAAAATGACGATTTAATATATTTTAAATGACGAAACACACAATTCTATGATATAGAACTATCTAGATGCATTAATTATTCATATGTCATTAATTAAATTAAAAATATAAAAAAATTTCAAAATTGAAATTTAAGTTTTCACCGCATTTTATTTCCATTTTATGGGTGTTAACCACTCTACATCATTATATCATATATAACTTTATTTAAAACATCTCACATTATCATTTTTGTTTGTACAGAGGCGCACCTATGGGGGGGGGGGGTGAATTAGGTTTTTAGAAATTTTTTTGTTTTCAGATATTTAGTGATCGCTTTTTTGGATTAAGATAGTGTGTGGGCAAAAGGTAAATGGCAGAAAAATAATGAACACAATGATAATATCCTGGTTCCCCTTATGACCAAGAGTACATCCAGTCCTCTTGCACACTACAAGAGACTTTTCCACTATTGTTAGAATATGTACAAATCCCACCCTAGGATCTCTTCTACAAACTTTTAACACACTTCCTAAGATAACATACAACAATCTTAGATTAGAATACTTAAAGACACTATACCACTTTCTTTAAATACAATACAATAACTTCAATAATTTTTCAACAAATGTTCTTGACTATGAATACGAGTATAATAATTGTACAATGATATCAATCCAATATCATTTCAGGTATACTAGAGAACCTTTCTCAATTATATGAAAATGTATTGCAAGTACTTGAAATAAGACAAATAAATTTGAGAATATTTCAGAAAATTGTTCAAATTTATTTAAAGTTGTCCAGATTAGTGGCCATCGTTCCTAGAGGCTTGATGAACATATGCAATGATCCAAAACCATTTTTGAATTGACAAATTGCATTGTTTCATAGTTGTATTCGACTACAACTTGTTTATTCAAAATATCATCAAATTCGAATATGAAACCTTATATTCTAATACAACTAAGTAAATTTCGCCACTAACTTGTTGTTGTATTCGACTAACTCAGGTTGTAGTCGAATACAAATGTGCAGTCTTAACTACTGACTTAACACTTGTATTCGACTACATCATTTAGTAGTTGAATTCATATGTTCAATTTTAACTAATGACTTAGCACTTATATTCAGCTACACCATGCTATAGTCTAATACAACATTGAATTTTGTCAAAATCCTTATTTTCAAACATTGTTCATGCATTTTTGACACTTTTGAAAATTATTTTGATGCATATGCTAAAATAAAAAGATTCTCATGGGCATTTGAAATATAAGAATATTATATTACATCATGCACCTTTACATTATAAAACTTCTAGTATGTTTGACCACAGTTGACTTCGATTATTTGACTTCTTTTTGAGCTTGCAACTTGAGCACGTGCCTTGGTCTTTGTCTTCATTGAAAACATAAGTGTTTTACATTTTTATCCCCTTTAAAAAAAATTTGAAGACCTACAAAAGTTTTTAACAACATCAACATACCTCTTTTATCCTCTTTTCTTAAGATTACAATAAAATATCCTAACTAAATCAGGATCGATAGGGCTGTTACACCCAATGAACTCTTCTAAGTGTTGTGCCCAAAGTAACTAAGGAAACTTAAAAGCAGAAAAGGAATCAAGAGTACCATACATAGGAGTGATGATCCTTTTGTCAAAGTAGTATGTGCGAACCGATCAATTTCTTCTGGTGAGTGAAGCAAGCGAGATAAATCGGCCACATTATCAGTTATAGCCCTCCTTTTGGAAGGACCCACTGAAGTATGTTTGGTTTTGATCATCTTTTGCGATCATCCATGGTGATATTGAAGGTTTTTAGATTTGGGGAAAAAATAGGGGGTTTTGGGCTTGAGAAAATTGATTTTGAAGTGATAGTATTGAGTTTAGAGTGATCTTAGATGGAATGTATGTTGGTAGAGTAGTTGGGTAACTGTAGCATGTAAGAGAGGATGAATTCCTTTTTGATGAAATGGAAATGGAGACGACTGCATTCGACTATTGAAAATGCAGAAAGTAACCTAAAAAGGAGAAAAAGCTTATATATTGGAGAAAAACGCGAATCTGTATTCGACTACAAACTGGTTGTACTAGAATACGGGTTGTTCTAGGAACATGTATTCGAATACACATAATTTTTATTCGAATACATGATTTTCTCAAAACATGTATTCCAATACATACAATGTGTATTCGACAACGATGTCAAAATTTTGTTTTTAAAATGAATTTTTCACTAAAAAATGCACATGTAAAGCACATATTCATATTTATAAAACACATAAACATCAAAGAATCAATTTTATCGACATATCAAGTGAAGGTTTTAGATCTTGAAGACAGATGACTTACAAAGTATAGATACCTTGCATTAGAGATCATTTGTATTTAAAATCCCAAGTTCTCTTCGTATCTTGTAAAATGAGTATTTAGTTGTGGCTTTGTGAATATGTCTACTAGTTGATTACGTGTATCTACAAATTTTACTTCAACATTGCCTTTGAGCACATGATCTCGCAGAAAGTGATGATGTATATCAATGTGTTTAGTTTGAGATTCCATGATTGGGTTCTTTGAGATATTGATTGCACTGTTATTGTCACATCTTAGTGGGATGCATCTGAGACCAAGTTCATAGTCTTATAGTTTTTGTTTAAGTCACATAATCTATGCACAACAACTTCTTGCTGCTATGTATTCTGCTTTAGCAGTGCTTAGGGTCACACAAGCTTGCTTTTTACAAGACCATGATACTAATGCATTACCTAATATATGGCAAGTGTAAGACCCGTAATTTTAAATTATACCTTATGTATTTTAAGGGATTTTGGTATTGAACTCAGAGGCTTTTTAGCCAAGTTATTAATATTTTGGAGTTTATATGATCAAAAAGATATTTTGATGCCCGATTAAAATTACTTGTTGATAAATAAGTTAATTAACTGCGGTGAATCTTTTACGAATAGTTTTATGCGTTTTGGGTAAAAGAGTAATTTAATAAATATCTATAAAGTTGGAGATACTTGTTAATTATTATTAATATATATATATATATTTATATATATATAGAAAAGGAAAAGAAAGAAATAAGGAGAAGAGAAGTAGAAAGGAAAGAAAAAGAGAGAAAGGAAAAACAGAATTCCATCTTCCTCACTGCCTCGCGTGAACAAATTTCTCCCTTCCTCCATTATTGCTCGTTTTTGCTTCCTTTTCTTTCCTTAGAGTTCGAAATTGATAGTGGGTTATAGGACAAGGATTTCTCAACTTCACTCTTCCTCTTTGATTCGAAAACGGAGAAAAACGGTATTAGGGATTCAAACTCAAATCTCCCCATTTTATCTAGATCTAAGCCTCCTTTCAAGAAGTGATATAAGGGAAGGTTGCTCACCTCCGTGCTACGGTGCTAGTGGACCAACTTTGGAAGCGGCGTTGCGAACGGAGATTTTAACGGATTTGCTCACGGTACTGTAATCGAACGTAAAAGCTAAAGTGAAGGTAAGGGCTCCTTCCAAACTTTTAGTTTGCATTTAGGGCCTTATCTGTGGTTGTGTTGGAATGAATTTTGTTAGGATTGGAGTATTGTTTTGGGAAAAATGAATTTACCTCACGTATGTATGATTTTGAATAAATGAAATTTATTGTGTTGATTTGTGTTCATCGTACTTGGCATGTTCATACTTGATGTTTGTTGATTGATGTGTTTTGATGTGAATTATGGATTGAATGTGAAAGTATGTTTTGAGTTTGTATTGTGTGGAATTTGAAAACCATTAATTTAAACGAGTATTAAGAATGGGGAATCTCTTAATGTCTTGTTTACTTAATGTGTGTTTTGAAAAATCGTTTAAGTTAACTGGGCGTTAAGAATGGGGAATCTCTTAATGTCTTGGTTACTTAATGTTTGTTTTGGAAAATCTTTTAAGTTAAATGAGAATTAAGAATGGGGAATCTCTTAATGTCTCATTTACTTAATATTTGTTTTGAAAAATCGTTTAAGTTAACTAGGCATTAAGAATGGGGAATCTCTTAATGTCTTGGTTACTTAATGTTTGTTTTGGAAAATCTTTTAAGTTAAATGAGAATTAAGAATGGGGAATCTCTTAATGTCTCGTTTACTTAATATTTATTTTGAAAAATCGTTTAAGTTAACTGGGCGTTAAGAATGGGGAATCTTTTAATGTCTTGGTTACTTAATGTTTGTTTTGGAAAATCTTTTAAGTTAAATGAGAATTAAGAATGGGGAATCTCTTAATGTCTCGTTTACTTAAAATTTGTTTTGAAAAATCGTTTAAGTTAATTGGGCGTTAAGAATGGGGAATCTCTTAATGTCTTGGTTACTTAATGTTTGTTTTAGTAAACCTTACATACCCGTGATAGGCAGTACGTTTACGACTTACGTTTCTTGGTAAACGGTACGGGCCCGTGATAGGCAGTACGTTTATGGTTTATGATTTTTGGTAAGTTGTGCAGACCCGGGATAGGTGGCACCTTGGTAAACGATACGGGCCCGTGATAGGCAGTACGTTTACGACTTACGTTTCTTGGTAAACGGTACGGGCCCGTGATAGGCAGTACGTTTATGGTTTATGATTTTTGGTAAGCTGTGCAGACCTTGGTAAACGGTAAGGGCCCGTGATATGCAGTACGTTTACGACTTACGTTTCTGGGTGAATTGTGTTTGTCTGTGAGAGACTGCACAGGTGTTTGTCCGTGAGAGACTACACCCTTTTAAATTGTGAATTGTTGGTTCATTTTGTCCGTGTGGGTATTGTGTTATAAGTGTTATGTTTTGGAATTTAGTGATAACATGTTGATTGCAATACCATTAGAAACTCATGATGTTGTAGTAATTATATTATAAGTGTTAAGTGTTATGTTTTGGAATTTGGTGATAACATGTTGATTGCAATACCATTTCGAAACTCATGATGTTGTAGTAATTGTATTATAAGTGTTAAGTGTTATGTTTTGGAATTTGGTGATAACATGTTTGATTGCAATACTATTTCAAAACTCATGATGTTGTAGCGATTGCGTTATCACTGCTAAGTGTTAAGATTTGGGATTATGTATGAATGTGATTGAGTTAGTTTATGAATTTTTGAAAGAATACACAGGGAAATCGATTTACCCAATCGATTTGATGAATTACAGGGGCTCTGTCTTTCACGAAATCGATTTACCCAATCGATTTTGTAATATGTTTTTCAAAACCATTTAAGAAATCGAATTGCCAAATCGATTGGATTCATTACAGGGGCTCTGTCTTTCACGAAATCGATTTGCCCAATCGATTGGATTCAATACAGGGGCTCTGTCTGTCAGGAAATCGATTTACCCAATCGATTGAGTCAATCGATTGATTTACGCCCAGAGTTTAGTTTTCACTAAAATCTTTCACGAAATTGATTTCCCCGATCGATTGGCTTAGTGGAAAATCCTATTTTGAGTTAGATAATTGATTGCTCAATTGATTTATCAATGTTTTGGTGAGTTATGTATTACTTGATGGATTGAGAACTTTCTTTTGTTTTCATTTATATTTGGAAAGCATTACATGAACTTTTAGCATGTGGAAAATCCTTCTAAGATGTATGATAAATTGAAAAGGTTATTTGTGCATTGAAAAGCTTAAATGTTATGTGTTAACTGTTAATTTCGGTTGGTGACCCTTTACAACTATTGTGGAAATCTGGGCTTTGCCCTCAGATGAGAATCAGGATGATCCTACCGGTTCGTACCCTCCGGATGGGAATGTGGATGGGAGTGCTTGTTTGAAGCTACGTTAGGAGGATCTCACGGGGTGCGTGGAGATCCCTCAGGGTGTTTAGTTGTTTTGTAAAATGATCAGACTAGGTTGACACAGAGGGAACATATGTCTTTCTTTTGGGTTGCTTTTATTTTTAAACTGGAAGACTGTACCACTTTTGTTATGTAAATATTTTGAATTCATATTTTGAGAACTTCTTCCGCTGCTTGTAAATTATAATGACTTAATTATTTTATCCAAAGGTGTTACCTTATTTATCTCTCTGTTTTATTTTAACTTCTTTTGAAAAAAAAAATACACCCTCGCTTTGAAAAACGGGGTGTTACATTGTGGTATCAGAGCTTTGGTTTGGTTTTCTTTGGGGGTTGTGGAACCTTTAGTTTTAGATTGTAGGTTAGGAGTCGTTGTCTGATCATGTGTCGGTTTAGGTGGTTTGAGTTGTCAAGTTCAGAATAACTACTATGTGCTGATGTGGTCGGAAGTTATTTTTGGAATTATTGAAGTAGTGTTAAGACTCTACTTGATGATGGTTTTATAGGGAAACCATGCTTCCAAGGAGGAATGACGTTCCGAGAGCCAATGCCAATAGGGGTGATCGAATGGCAGAGGCTATGAATAACATGGCTGCTTCTATTACTGCACAAACTGCTGCCAAGACTCAACGTGATCTCGAAAAGAGGGAAAGAGAGATCCGTGCTGCAGAGTCAAGAGGATTAAGAGACTTTCGTCGTTACAATCCTCCCATGTTTGAGGGGGATGAGAATTCAGAGAAAGCATATCAATGGATCCAAGAAGTGGAGAAGATCTTCGAAATGATTAACTGTCAGGCGGGAGTGAGGGTCAACTATGCCATTTATATGCTACTAGGAGATGCTGAGTACTGGTGGAGGAGTACAAGGTTGTTGATGAGATCAGCTAACGAGGAGGTGAACTGGGAATCTTTCAAAAGGAAGTTTTTAGACAAATACTTCCCGATGAGTACCAGGACTAGACTGGGTGATGATTTCCTGAAACTACATCAGGGGAACATGACCGTGGGCGAATATGCTGCTAAGTTTGAATCACTATCAAGGCATTTCAGATTTTTCCATGAAGAGATTGACGAGCCATTCTTGTGTCATCGTTTCCAAGACAGACTAAAGTATGAGATTCAAGACTTTGTCTTACCCTTGGGAATTCAGCGTTTCCAAGTTCTTGTGGAAAAATGTAGAGAAGTTGAGGATATGAAGAATAAGAGAGCTAGCCGAGGAGGGAATTCTAACTCAGGAGGGCCTAGTCGGGTGAAGTATCAGAACAAGGGAAAACAAGTTGCTAAACCTTATAATCGACCACATGATAACAACGGGGGACAGAATAACCCAGGGAACCAAGACTTTGGGAGACAAGTGGGACAAGGGATACGATGTTTCCGATGTGGAGAAGAGGGACATTATGCTTATGCTTGTACCTTTAACAGTCCTACTTGCTACAATTGCCATAAACCAGGGCACTTTGCAAAGAATTGCAAGGCTCCGAAGGTGGAACCGATGGTGAATGTAGCTAGGATTACTCTTCCTATTGCTAGAGGACATGTTTATTGCGTCGGCGCCGAAGTTGGAAATTTATCTAGAAATCTGATTCAATATGACTGTGCGATTACAAGTAACCCCCTAACTACACTTTCTGATTCGGGGGCAACCCATTCCTACATTGCTATGGATTGTGCAAATCGTTTGAAGTTGTCTGTGTCTTCTTTACTGCTAAGTGTAACACCCCGTTTTTCAAAGCAAAGGTGTATTTTTTTTTTCCAAAAGAAGTTAAAATAAAATAGAGAGATAAATAAGGTAACACCTTTGGATAAAATAATTAAGTCATTATAATTTACAAGCAGCGGAAGAAGTTCTCAAAATATGAATTCGAAATATTTACATAACAAAAGTGGTACAGTCTTCCAGTTTAAAAATAAAAGCAACCCAAAAGAAAGACATATGTTCCCTCTGTGTCAACCTAGTCTGATCATTTTACAAAACAACTAAACACCCTGAGTGATCTCCACGCGCCCCGTGAGATCCTCCTAACGTAGCTCCAATCAAGCACTCCCATCCACATTCCCATCCGGAGGGTACGAACCGGTAGGATCATCCTAATTCTCATCTGAGGGCAAAGCCCAGATTTCCACAATAGTTGTAAAGGGTCACCAACCGAAATTAACAGTTAACACATAACATTTAAGCTTTTCAATGCACAAATAACCTTTTCAATTTATCATACATCTTAGAAGGATTTTCCACATGCTAAAAGTTCATGTAATGCTTGCCAAATATAAATGAAAACAAAAGAAAGTTCTCAATCCATCAAGTAATACATAACTCACCAAAACATTGATAAATCAATTATCTAACCCAAAATAAGATTTTCCACTAAGCCAATCGATCGGGGAAATCAATTTCGTGAAAGATTTTAGTGAAAACTGAACTCTGGGCTTAAATCAATCGATTGGGTAGATGGATTGACTCAATCGATTGGGTAAATCGATTTCCTGGCAGACAGAGCCCCTGTATTGAATCCAATCGATTGGGCAAATCGATTTCGTGAAAGACAGAGCCTCTGTAATGAATCCAATCGATTTGGCAATTCGATTTCTTAAATGGTTTTGAAAAACATATTACAAAATCGATTGGGTAAATCGATTTCGTGAAAGACAGGGCCCCTGTAACTCATCAAATCGATTAGGTAAATCGATTTCCCTGTGTATTATTTCAAAAATTCATAAACTAACTCAATCACATTCATACATAATCCCAAATCTTAACACTTAGCACTGATAACGCAATCGCTACAACATCATGAGTTTCGAAATAGTATTGCAATCAAACATGTTATCACCAAATTCCAAAACCTAACACTTAACACTTATAACACAATACCCACACGGACAAAATGAACCAACAATTCACAATTTAATAGGGTGTTGTCTCTCACGGACAAACACCTGTGCAGTCTCTCACGGACAAACACAATTCACCAGGAAATGTAAGTCGTAAACGTACTGCCTATCACGGGCCCGTACTGTTTACCGAGGTGCCACCTATCACGGGTCTGCACAACTTACCAAAAAGCGTAAACCATAAACATACTGCCTATCACGGGCCCGTACCGTTTACCAAGGTGCCACATATCACGGGTGTGCACGGTTTACTAAAACAAACATTAAGTAAACGAGTCATTTAGAGATTCCCCATTCTTAATACTCATTTGACTTAAGCGATTTTCAAAACAAACAATAAGTAAACAAGACATTAAGAGATTCCCCATTCTTAATTCTTATTTAACTTAAACAAATTTCAAAACAAACATTATGTAAACGAGACATTAAGAGATTCCCCATTCTTAATACTCATTTAACTTAAGCAATTTTCAAAACAAACAATAAGTAAACAAGACATTAAGAGATTCCCCATTCTTAATACTTATTTAACTTAAACGATTTTCAAGACAAACATTAAGTAAACGAGACATTAAGAGATTCCCCATTCTTAATTCTCATTTAACTTAAAACGATTTTTCAAAACAAACTTTAAGTAACCAGGACATTAAGAGATTCCCCATTCTTAATGTCCAGTTAACTTAAGCGATTTTCAAAACAACATTAAATAACCGAGACATTAAGAGATTCCCCATTCTTAATTCCTAGTTAACTTAAACGATTTTCCAACAAACAAACACACATTAAGTAAACAAGACATTAAGAGATTCCCCATTCTTAATACTTATTTAACTTAATGGTTTTCAAATCCCACACAGAACAAACTCAAACATATTCACAAATTTATTTCACAATTCACGCCAAAATACAACAATTCATTTCTCCACAAAATCATCTTTACGACGACATTAAGTAAACGCAGATATTAAGAGATTCCCCATTCTTAATACTCATTTAACTTAACGATTTTCAAAACAAAACATTAAGCAAACAAAAGTATTAAGAGATTCCGCATTCTTAATACTCTTTTAACTTAAACGATTTTTTCAAAACAAACATTAAGTAACCAAGACATTAAGAGATTCCCCATTCTTAACGCCCAGTTAACTTAAACGATTTTCCCAAACACACATTAAGTAAACAAGATATTAAGAGATTCCCCATTCTTAATACTCATTTAACTTAATGGTTTTCAAAATTCCACAGAAAACAAACTCAAATGTACTTTCACATTCAATCCATAACTCACACAAAATCATTTTTCCACACAAACCACACAAAACACATCTCAAACATGTTAACAAATTCAATCCACGATTCACACCAAACCACATCAATCAACAAACATCAAGTATGAACACGCCATGTACGATGAACACAAATCAACGCAATCATAACACTCAAATACATCAAATTTCATTTACTCAAAATTATACATAAATGAGTTAAATTCATTTTCCCTAATTCAATACACCAACCCTAATCAAATTCCTGTCCACACAACTACAGATAAGGCCCTAAATGCAAACTAAAAGTTTGGAAGGAGCCCTTACCTTATCGTTAGCTTTAACGTCGATTTACGGCACCGCGATCAATTCCGGTAAAAACTTTGCTCGTGACGTCGCTTCCAAAATTAGCTCACTAGCACCGTAGTGTAGTGGTGAACAACCTTCCCTTCTATCCCTTCGTGAAACGAAGCTTGGATCTAGAAGAAACGGCGAGATTTGTGTTTGACGGTTTTGAAATCCCTAAACCGTTTTTCTTCGTTTTCGGATCAAAGAAGAAGAGTGGAGTTGGGTAATCCTTGTCCTATCACCCACCAAGCCTTGGGTTTCAATTCTCAAACTTACATGGAGCAAGAAAAACGAAAATGAAAGGAGGAGGGGGGAAGGATTTGCGCGCGGCTGAAGGAGGAAGAAGAGAGAGTTTCTTTTTGTTTTTTTCCTTCCTTCTCTTTTCCCTTCTTTCTATTTCCTTATCTTTCTTTTCTACCTCTTTTCTCTTTTCCTTCCTTTTTCCTTTCCTTCCAAACATATATTCATTATATATATTAATTATAATTAACAAAAATATCTAAAAATATCTAGATATTTGTTAAATTACCATTTCACCCAAAACGCATTAAATTATTCGTAAAAGATTCAGCGCAATTAATTCAATTTATTTATCGACGAGTAATCTTGATCGGGCATCAAAATATCTTTTTGGTCATATAAATTCCAAAATATTAATACTTTGGCTAAAAAGCCTCCGAGTTCAATTTCAAAATACACTAAAATACATAAAATGTACTTTAAAATTATGGGTCTTACATTACTACCCCCCTAAAATTAGTTTCGTCCTCGAAACTATGCGTCGATAAATAACTCTGGGTGTTGTTCTCTCATCTTGATCTCTAGTTCCCAGGTCGCATCCCCAGTAATTGGGTTCCAAATCACCTTGACCAACGAACATCCTTGGTCCTCAGTCGCTTAATCTTTCTATCTTCAATTCTCACAGGTGGTACTTCGAACGACAAGCTATCATTTAGCTGGATTGTGTCTGGTTCGATCACATGAGATGGATCTTCAAGCTATTTCCTCAATTGCGACACATGAAACACATCATGGATATTGTACAGCATCAGAGGCAATGCAATCCGATAAGTAACAGGCCCAATTCGTGTCGAAATCTGATATGGTCCAATGAATTTCGGAGTCAACTTCTTCGATTTCAATGCTCTACCAACTCCGGTAGTAGGTGTGACTCCTAGAAATACATGGTCACCCTGTTCGAATTCCAAAAGTCTGCGACGCTTGTCCGCATAACTCTTATGACAATCCCGTGAAGTCTTCATTTTCTCCATGATCTTCCTTACCTTAGCTGTAGTCTGTTGCACCATCTCTGGTCCGACACTTGCGCCCATATAAAGCCTCATATGGCGCCACGCCAATACTCGCGTGGAAACTATTGTTGTAGGTGAACTCAATCAACGGAAGTACATCATCCCAACTTCCTCTATCATCTAACACACATGCTCTCAACAGATCTTCAAGGGACTGATTCGTCCTTCCAGTTTGTCCGTCCGTTTGTGGATGGTAAGCTGAACTCAATAGTAGTTTCGTTCCCAACGCTTCGTGCAATGCTCCCCAAAAATGTGATGTGAACTTCGGATCACGGTCTGATACAATACTTGATGGTACTCCGTGTAACCTCACAATTTCAGCATTGTAAATCTCTGTTAACTGATCTACCTTATAAGTGGTCTTTACTGGCAAAAAGTGTGCGGATTTAGTCAATCGATCCACTATCACCCATATAGAATCATTCTTTCTCCTTGTTTTAGGCAATCCAGTTATGAAATCCATAGAAATGATGTCCCACTTCCATTCAGGTATATCTAAAGGTTGCAACATCCCAGTAGGTCGCTGATGTTCCACCTTCGCTTTCTGACAAGTTAGACAAGTTGATACATACTCCGTTACATGTCTCATCATTCCTGGCCACCAATAATTCTGTCTCAAATCCTGATACATCTTTGTTGCTCTAGGATGAATACTCAACCTACTCTTATGAGCCTCTTCTAAAATTGTTTTCCTCATATCCGTAATTTCTGGTACACAAATCCTACCATTACATCGCAGAATATTATCTGCTCCAATCTTGAACTCTGTTGTCTTCCCTTGCACTATTAGGTTCCTCTTCTCCTGAATTAAGACGTCATCTTGAGAATTTGCAATATCTTCAAGTAGTCCACTCGAAATCTTAATCATTCTGAATCTCAAATTTCCCGGTGCAAACTCTACGTTCAAGTGTAGGTCTCTAAAAGCTTCCCACAACTCTTGTTGTCTAGCCATAATTGTTGAAGACACCGATACACTTCTTCTAGCCCTCTTGACTCTGCAGCACGAATCTATTTTTCCCTCTTTTCAAGATCATGTTGAGTCTTGGAAGCAGTCTGTGCAGCAACAGAAGCAGCCATGTTATTCATAGCCTCCGCCATTTGATCATCCCTACTGACGTTCATCCTTGCAACGTCGTTCCCTCTTAGAGGTAGTGTTTCCGATAAACCATGTATTTCTGGGAGTCACACCTACTACTAGAGTGGGTAGAGCATTGAAATAGAAGAAGTTGACACCGAAGTTGCCTCAGATACTGTCCAATATTCATGACGTATTTCATGTGTCGCAATTGAGGAAATATCTTGCAGATCCATCTCATGTGATCGAGCCAGACACAATCCAGCTAAAGGATAACTTGTCATTTGACATACCACCGGTGAGAATTGATGACAGAAAGATCAAACGATTGAGGACCAAGGATGTTTCGTTGGTTAAAGTGATTTGGAACCCAATTACTGGAGACGCGACCTGGGAACTGGAGAGTAAGATGAGAGAACAACACCCATAGTTATTTATCGACGCATAGTTTCGAGGACGAAACTAATTTTAGGGGGGTAGTAATGTAAGACCCGTAATTTTAAATTATACCTTATGTATTTTAAGGGATTTTGGTATTGAACTCAGAGGCTTTTTAGCCAAGTTATTAATATTTTGGAGTTTATATGATCAAAAAGATATTTTGATGCCCGATTAAAATTACTCGTCGATAAATAAGTTAATTAACTACGGTGAATCTTTTAAGAATAGTTTTATGCGTTTTGGGTAAAAGAGTAATTTAATAAATATCTATAAAGTTGGAGATATTTGTTAATTATTATTAATATATATATATATATATATTTATATATAGATATATAGAAAAGGAAAAGAAAGAAATAAGGAGAAGAGAAGTAGAAAGGAAAGAAAAATAGAGAAAGGAAAAACAAAGGAAGGAAAAACAGAATTCCATCTTCCTCACTGCCTCGCGTGAACAAATCTCTCCCTTCCTCCATTGTTGCTTGTTTTTGCTTCCTTTTCTTTCCTTAGAGTTCGAAATTGATAGTGGGTTATAGGACAAGGATTTCTCAAATTCACTCTTCCTCTTTGATTCGAAAACAGAGAAAAACGGTATTAGGGATTCAAATTCAAATCTCCCCGTTTCATCTAGATCTAAGCCTCCTTTCAAGAAGTGATAGAAGGGAAGGTTGCTCACCTCCGTGCTACGGTGCTAGTGGACCAACTTTGGAAGCGGTGTTGCGAGCAGAGATTTTACCGGATTTGCTCACGGTACCGTAATCGAACGTAAAAGCTAAAGTGAAGGTAAGGGCTCCTTCCAAACTTTTAGTTTGCATTTAGGGCCTTATCTGTGGTTGTGTTGGAACGAATTTTGTTAGGATTGGAGTATTGTTTTGGGAAAAATTAATTTACCTCACGTATGTATGATTTTGAATAAATGAAATTTATTGTGTTGATTTGTGTTCATCGTACTTGGCATGTTCATACTTGATGTTTGTTGATTGATGTGTTTTGATGTGAATTATGGATTGAATGTGAAAGTATGTTTCGAATTTGTATTGTGTGGAATTTGAAAACCATTAAGTTAAACGAGTATTAAGAATGGGGAATCTCTTAATGTCTTGTTTACTTAATGTGTGTTTTGAAAAATCGTTTAAGTTAACTGGGCGTTAAGAATGGGGAATCTCTTAATGTCTTGGTTACTTAATGTTTGTTTTGGAAAATCTTTTAAGTTAAATGAGAATTAAGAATGGGGAATCTCTTAATGTCTCGTTTACTTAATATTTGTTTTGAAAAATCGTTTAAGTTAACTAGGCGTTAAGAATGGGGAATCTCTTAATGTCTTGGTTACTTAATGTTTGTTTTGGAAAATCTTTTAAGTTAAATGAGAATTAAGAATGGGGAATCTCTTAATGTCTCGTTTACTTAATATTTGTTTTGAAAAATCGTTTAAGTTAACTGGGCGTTAAGAATGGGGAATCTCTTAATGTCTTGGTTACTTAATGTTTGTTTTGGAAAATCTTTTAAGTTAAATGAGAATTAAGAATGGGGAATCTCTTAATGTCTTGTTTACTTAATATTTGTTTTGAAAAATCGTTTAAGTTAACTGGGCGTTAAGAATGGGGAATCTCTTAATGTCTTGGTTACTTAATGTTTGTTTTGGAAAATCTTTTAAGTTAAATGAGAATTAAGAATGGGGAATCTCTTAATGTCTCGTTTACTTAATATTTGTTTTGAAAAATCGTTTAAGTTAACTGGGCGTTAAGAATGGGGAATCTCCTAATGTCTTGGTTACTTCATGTTTGTTTTGGAAAATCGTTTAAGTTAACTGGGCGTTAAGAATGGGGAATCTCTTAATGTCTTGGTTACTTAATATTTGTTTTGAAAAATCGTTTAAGTTAACTGGGCGTTAAGAATGGGGAATCTCTTAATGTCTTGGTTACTTAATGTTTGTTTTGGAAAATCTTTTAAGTTAAATGAGAATTAAGAATGGGGAATCTCTTAATGTCTCGTTTACTTAATATTTGTTTTGAAAAATCGTTTAAGTTAACTGGGCGTTAAGAATGGGGAATCTCTTAATGTCTAGGTTACTTAATGTTTGTTTTGGAAAATCTTTTAAATTAAATGAGAATTAAGAATGGGGAATCTCTTAATGTCTCGTTTACTTAATATTTGCTTTGAAAAATCGTTTAAGTTAATTGGGCGTTAAGAATGGGGAATCTCTTAATGTCTTGGTTACTTAATGTTTGTTTTGGAAAATCTTTTAAGTTAAATGAGAATTAAGAATGGGGAATCTCTTAATGTCTCGTTTACTTAATATTTGTTTTGAAAAATCATTTAAGTTAACTGGGCGTTAAGAATGGGGAATCTCTTAATGTCTTGGTTACTTAATGTTTGTTTTGGAAAATCTTTTAAGTTAAATGAGAATTAAGAATGGGGAATCTCTTAATGTCTCGTTTACTTAATATTTATTTTGAAAAATCGTTTAAGTTAACTGGGCGTTAAGAATGGGGAATCTCTTAATGTCTTGGTTACTTAATGTTTGTTTTGGAAAATCTTTTAAGTTAAATGAGAATTAAGAATGGGGAATCTCTTAATGTCTCGTTTACTTAATATTTGTTTTGAAAAATCGTTTAAGTTAACTGGGCGTTAAGAATGGGGAATCTCTTAATGTCTTGGTTACTTAATGTTTGTTTTGGAAAATATTTTAAGTTAAATGAGAATTAAGAATGGGGAATCTCTTAATGTCTCATTTACTTAATATTTGTTTTGAAAAATCGTTTAAGTTAACTAGGCGTTAAGAATGGGGAATCTCTTAATGTCTTGGTTACTTAATGTTTGTTTTGGAAAATCTTTTAAGTTAAATGAGAATTAAGAATGGGGAATCTCTTAATGTCTCGTTTACTTAATATTTGTTTTGAAAAATCGTTTAAGTTAACTGGGCGTTAAGAATGGGGAATCTCTTAATGTCTTGGTTACTTAATGTTTGTTTTGGAAAATCTTTTAAGTTAAATGAGAATTAAGAATGGGGAATCTCTTAATGTCTCGTTTACTTAATATTTATTTTGAAAAATCGTTTAAGTTAACTGGGCTTTAAGAATGGGGAATCTCTTAATGTCTTGGTTACTTAATGTTTGTTTTGGAAAATCTTTTAAGTTAAATGAGAATTAAGAATGGGGAATCTCTTAATGTCTCGTTTACTTAATATTTGTTTTGAAAAATCGGTTAAATTAATTGGGCGTTAAGAATGGGGAATCTCTTAATGTCTTGGTTATTTAATGTTTGTTTTAGTAAACCGTGCAGACCCGTGATAGGCAGTACGTTTACGAATTAAGTTTCTTTGTAAACGGTACGGGCCCGTGATAGGCAGTACGTTTATGCTTTATGATTTTGGGTAAGTTGTGCAGACCCGGGATAGGTGGCACCTTGGTAAATGGTACCGGCCCGTGATAGGCAACACGTTTACGACTTGCGTTTCTTGGTAAACGGTACGGGCCCGTGATAGGCAGTACGTTTATGGTTTTTGATTTTTGGTAAGTTGTGCAGACCCGGGATAGGTGGCACCTTGGTAAACGGTACGGGCCCGTGATAGGCAGTACGTTTACGACTTACGTTTCCTGGTGAATTGTGTTTGTCCGTGAGAGACTGCACATGTGTTTGTCCGTGAGAGACTACACCCTGTTAAATTGTGAATTGTTGGTTCATTTTGTCCGTGTGGGTATTGTGTTATAAGTTTTAAGTGTTATGTTTTGGAATTTAGTGATAACATGTTGATTGCAATACCATTTCGAAACTCATGATGTTGTAGTAATTGTATTATAAGTTGTAAGTGTTATGTTTTGGAATTTGGTGATAACATGTTGATTTCAATACCATTTCGAAACTCATGATATTGTAGTAATTGTATTATAAGTGTTAAGTGTTATGTTTTGGAATTTGGTGATAACATGTTTGATTGCAATACTTTTTCGAAACTCATGATGTTGTAGCGATTGCGTTATCAGTGCTAAGTGTTAAGATTTGGGATTATGTATGAATGTGATTGAGTTAGTTTATGAATTTTTGAAAGAATACACAGGGAAATCGATTTACCCAATCGATTTGATGAATTACAGGGGCTCTGTCTTTCACGAAATCGATTTACCCAATCGATTTTGTAATATGTTTTTCAAAACCATTTAAGAAACCGAATTGCCAAATCAATTGGATTCATTACAGGGGCTCTGTCTTTCACGAAATCGATTTGCCCAATCGATTGGATTCAATACAGGGGCTCTGTCTGTCAGGAAATCGATTTACCCAATCGATTGATTTAAGCCCAGAGTTCAGTTTTCACTAAAATCTTTCAGGAAATTGATTTCCCCGATCGATTGGCTTTGTAGAAAATCTTATTTTGAGTTAGATAATTGATTGCTCAATTGCTCAATCTTATCGGTTTTCTCGTTAAATTTTCCAAGGTTATCCTTACTATTATTCAACAGAAAACATTTACAGCCAAATATGTGAAAGTTATAGATATTGGGTTTTCTACCTTTGTAGAGTTCATATGGAGTCTTCTTTAATATTGGTGGAATTATAACTTGGTTAGATACATAACAAGTTGTACTTACAACATTTGCCCAAGAATATTTTGGTAAACTTGAGGTGTTCTTGGTGCAGAAATGTTATGGATGATTCCATTTTCTTCACAAATTTCTACAAAAGAGGAATTTTGAAATTTTCCTCCATGATCACTTCTTATTGATACAATTTTGGTTACTTGTTCATTTTGGACTAGTTTGGCATAGTTTTTAAATGCTTTAAAAGTTTCATTTTTTTTTTTGCCAAAAATAATGTTCGAGTGAACCTTGAGTAATCATCAATAATTACTAGTCCATACGAATTTCCATCAAGACTTTTAGTTCTTGATAGACCAAATAAGTCCATATGTATCAATTGAAGTGGTCTTCAGGTTGATATAACATTCTTGGGTTTAAAGGAAACCTTTGTTTGCTTACCTTTTTTACAACCATCACATAATTTATCCTTTATAAATTTCATTTTTGGTAAGCCTAAAACAAGGTATGCTTGACTAACTTGTTTAAATGATCCATATTGATATGTGCAAATATTTTATGTCATAGCCATGCATCATTGTTGTCACTTACCAAAAGATATTTCATTTTTAAGGATAAATCATCAAGATTAATTATAAAAATATTTTTAAAACACTTACCAACAAACGAAATTTCATTTGATACTTCGTTCCGAATAACACATTCATCTTTATTGAAAGCTATTTTGTAACCTTTGTTGCAAAGCTGGCTAATGCTAATAAGATTGTGCTTTAATCCCTCAACATATAGAACATCATCAATTGAAGGAGATGGGGCTGCACCAACTTTTCCAAAGCCTAAATTTTTTCCCTTGTTGTTATCTCCATAGTTCACATAACCTATTGTTTCAAAAGTTAGAGTTGAAAATTTTGTTTTGGCATCGGTTATGTGTTTTGAGCATCCACTATCCAAGTACTACATATTAGAGGTACATTGTTTTCATACCTATAAAATAAGATCATGATTTGTCATGTACCCAAAGTGATTTGGATCTTTGAGGATTAGTACCTTTCTTGACCCACACCTAATGCCCATTTGGAACAACAATGTTTCTAAAATGACAAACATTAGGTGTGTGGCCATTTAGACCACAATAAAAGCACGTAGGAGTAGATTTACTTCAATATGTATGTATATGTGATTTCTTTTGAATAATTTTCTTCTTATAATGATGATCTCTATGCATAATTATAACTTTCTCTTTGTTGGATCGGTCACTTGCTTTAACAGAGATGGTTTTATTTAAACTTGGCTTATCAAATTTTGAGTAGCCAAGACCACTCTTGTCGTTTGAGTGTCTTTGCATACTTATTGCATATAAAATTATGTTTTAATTTTTCAGAATCTTTTTCCATAATGTCAATTTTCTCTTTAAGAGATGAAATTTGTTTCTTTTGAGTTGACACTATTTTGAACAGATTTTTACATTCCATAAGTAGTTCTTTAATGACATTTTGAGTATCATTATATTCAACAATTAATTCACTATTTGTCTCATTATTATGAGGAGAGTCTTTGTTACTAACCTCTTGTTCTTCGTTATATTTATGTGATGCCATCAAGGCAACGTTTGCACATTCATCACATTCCAACTCCATAGATGAACTGACTTCATTGTCCTGCCATGCTATATAGGCCTTTTGAATTCTTTCTTTTTTTAAGGCATTTTTCTTGACAATGCTTAGACACTCTACCTTGATGTGTCCTTGCTTACCACACTCAAAGCAAGTGAAGTTTTGGCTTGAATTGGAAACATCCTTTTTTCTGAAACTTTTCCTTTTAAAAGTTTTATCGTTTTTAAGGAACTTACCAAAGTTCTTTATGAGGAAAGTGATGTTTTCATCTCCATCTGAATTTTCATCATTGATTTGTTCTTTTGACTCTATTTTCAAGGTAATCTTCTTTGTATTATTTTCTTGACTTTAATTCTTTTCTAGCGTTTGAAGTTCGATTTTATGTTCTTATAGTTTTCTGAAAAAGTGCAGAAAGAGACATCTTTGATAGGCATTTCTTTTTCAGAAGTTGTCGTTACTTTTTGTTGCCAAGCCCTTGTTAACGATCTTAACACTTTGAGGTTCAATTCATCATTAGTGAAGATTTTCCTAAGTGTCGACAAGTGGTTGGTTAGATGAGAAATTCTTTTATGTAAGTCCCGAATAGATTCTCCGTGCTGCATTCGAAATAGTTCATATTCTTGAGATAATGCATTGTGTTTAGAACATTTTACCTCAATAGTTCCTTCATGAGTTACTTCAAAAGTATCCCATATTTCTTTAGCCGTTTTGCAATGTGACACACAAAAGAATTCATCCATTCCAGGTGTTGATTGTAACATGTTTTTTGCCTTCATATCAAACAACACTTTCCTTTTGTCATCATCTGTCCATGAGGCTTTTATCTTTATTTCTTCTTTATTTTTGATGAGTTCTCCAACAAAGCAAGGTCGTTTATTGCTACTACCACCATCTCTTAAAATTGGTTGTACGGAAGCCATGAATAAGGATTGAGGAGAAAATTACCGGAACATGCTCTAATACCAATTGCTAATATAAAGGCTCACCTAAGAGGGAGGGGGTGAACTAGGTGTTTAGAAATTTTCTTGTTTTCTGAGATTTAGTGATCGATTTTTCAGATTAAGATAGTGTATGATAAAAAATAAATGGAAGAAAAATAATGAACACATCGATATTATCCTGGTTATCCTTATGACCAAGGGTACATTCATTCCTCTTGAACACTACAAGAAATTTTTCCACTAATATCAGAATATGTACAAATCCCACCCTAGGATCTCTGATATAGACTCCTAACACGCTTCCTAAGATAGCACACCACTATCATATATTAGAATACATAAAGAAACTAGTACACCACTTTCTTTAAATACAATCCAATAACTCCATTTCCTTACTCTTATTTTATACTTGTTACTTTCATTGAGGACAATGTGTAATTTAAGTGTGGGGGTATTATTTAGGATTTTATTTGTTATATTTCAAAAAATAAATTAAAAATAAATAAATAAAAATGGACATTGCATTGCATGCTTTTTCATCAAATTTTATGGTTGTAAATGTTGAGAGTTTGTTTGGACTGGCATGATTGGATATTATTTTTGCGTTCTTGGTAAAATAAATTGATTAAAAATGCTAAATTGTGTATCATTTGTGATAAGTCATTAACCTTTGTGAGATTTTTTAGCCTTATTATGAATGGAATACATTTTTCCATCTTTTTTTCTTGTGTGTTATCTCACTCATGATTGCTAGTTACACCAGAACTTGACTTGACTCTTGTCTGCATGTATATATTGAAATGATCTAGGCATTTTTTTTTTTCCGATTAAGCTACTAGCCAAATAAGCCTACCCTATAATTATCCATTTCTTTAAGCCCCTTTGAGCCTAATTACCCCATTTTTTGTTATATAGTTCATTACAAGCATAAAAGTGAAAAACAATGAATTAACTGAATCTTGGGGGATAAAGGAGTCTTTCCTTACATAAGTGTTGTAACACCCCGTTTTTCAAAGCGAGGGTGTATTTTTTTTTTCAAAAGAAATTAAAATACAACAGAGAAATAAATAAGATAAAACCTTTGGATAGATAGTTTAGTCATTATAATTTACAAACAGCAGAAAAGTTTTTCAAAATATGAATTCAAAATATTTACATAACGAAAGTGGTACGATCTTCTAGTTCAAAAATAAAAGCAACCCAAAAGAGAGACATTTGTTCCCTCTGTCCACCTAGTATGATCATTTTACAAAACAACTAAACACCCTGAGTGATCTCCACGCGCCCCATGAGATCCTCCTAACGTGGGTCCAATCAAGCATTCCCATCCACATTCCCATCTGTAGGGTACGAACCGGTAGTATCATCCTAACTCTCATCTGAGGGCAAAGCCCAGATTTCCACAATAGTTGTAAAGGGTCACCAACCGAAATTAACAGTTAACACATAACATTCAAGCTTTTAAATGCACAAATAACCTTTTCAACTTATCAATACATCTTAGAAGGGTTTTCCATATGCTAAAAGTTCATATAATGCTTGCCAAATAAAATTGAAATCAAAATAAAGTTCTCAATCCATCAAGTAATACATAACTGACCAAAACATTGATAAATCAATTGAGCAATCGATTATCTAACTCAAAATAAGAATTTCCACTAAGCCAATCGATTGGGAAATCGATTAAATGGATAACTGAGCCCCTGTATTAAAGCCAATCGATTTCCAAATCGATTTCTTGAAGGTTTTTAGTGAAATTTGAACTCTGGGCTTAATTCAATCGATTGGGCAACATAGCTGAGCCACTGACTTAATGCCAATTGATTTCCAAATCGATTTTGTCAGTTTTGCTGAATTCCTGTATGGCCAAATCGATTTCTTAACTGGTTTTGAAAAACATATTATAAAATCGATTGGCAAATCGATTTTGTCAAATTAGCAAAGTCCCTGTAACTCATCCAATCGATTGGGAAATCGATTTCCCTGCATATTCTTCCAAAAATACATAAACTAACTCAATCACATTCATACACAACTCCAAATCTTAACACATAGCAATTCCCACACAATCACCACGACATAATGGGCTTCGAAATAGTTTTACAATACATCATACTTTCACACGATGTTCAATATATAACACGTAGTAAAATCATCACAATCATAAGTTTAAATCAGACACACTTACACATAATTTCAACACATAACACTTAGCAAAATCATCACATTCATGAATTCGAATCAAACACGACTCGTGTGCCAAGCACCCTAATGCAATGCGTATATGCCAAAATGCATGGACCTGGAATTCCAAACCAAAACCCTCCTCGAAGGGCCGTAAATCATAACCGCCTATCGCAGGCCAAATTACCAATTACCAAGGTGCCACCTATCACGGGTCAGCACGATTTACTAAAAAGCGTAAATCGTAAACGTACCACCTATCACGGGTCAGTACTGTTTACCGAGGTGTCACCTATCACGGGTCAACACGATTTACCAAAAGAAAAAGCGTATGTCGTAAGGGTACCACCTATCACAGGCCAAAGTACTACTTACCGAGGTGCCACCTATCACGAGTCAGCACAACTTACGAAAAAGTAAATCGTAAACGTACCACCTATCACAGGTTAGTACAGTTTACCGAGGTGCCACCTATCATGGGTCAGCACAATTTACCAAATGAAATGCATGAGCATACACTAACTCCATTCACAACAAGCGGTAAGTAAATGCAGATATCAAAAGATTCCCCATTTTTAATACTCATTTACTTAACCGATTTTCACACCAAAACATTAAGCAACAGACATATTAAGAGATTCCCCATTCTTAATATACTTTTGACTTAAACGATTTCCACAACAAAACATTCAGTAAACAAGTCATTAAGAGATTCCCCATTCTTAATACTCATTTCACTTAAACCATTTTCAAAAACAAACATTAAGTAACCAAGACATTAAGAGATTCCCCTTTCTTAACGCTCAGTTAACTTAAACGATTTTCAAACAACATTAAGTAACTAAGACATTAAGTGATTCCCCATTCTTAACGCCCAGTTAACTTAAACGATTTTCAAAACAACATTAAGTAAATGAGACATTAAGAGATTCCCCATTCTTAATTCTCATTTAACTTAAGCGATTTTCACAAACTCACATTAAGTAAACGAGACATTAAGAGATTCCCCATTCTTAATACTCGTTTAACTTAATGGTTTTCAAATTCCACATAGAACAAACTCAAACGTACTTTCACATTCAGTCTATAATTCACACCAAATCATTTTTCCACACATACCATACAAAACACATCTCAAATTTCATCAATATCAATTAAGAACACGTCAAAATCAACGAACACAAATCAACACAATCCACCCCTCAAACACACAAGTTTCATTTACTCAAATTCATACATAAAAGAGTTTAAATTCATTCACCACGAAACATTCATCAATATAACCAAAACCTAACTCTACGATTTTACCCATAAAGCCTCATATACATTTTCCCAAATCAATACTCTAACCCTAACAAAATTCTTTTCCACACAACCACAAGTAAGTCCCTAAATGCAAACTAAAAGTTTGGAAGGAGCCCTTACCTTCACTTTAGCTTTTTCGTTCGATTACTGTACCGTGGGCAAATCCGGTAAAATCTCCGCTCGCAACGCCGCTTCCAAAGTTGGTCCACTAGCACCGTAGCACGGAGGTGAGCAACCTTCCCTTCTATCACTTCTTGAAACGAAGCTTAGATCTAGGTGAAACGGGGAGGTTTGTGTTTGACGGTTTTGGAAATCCCTAACTCTGTTTTCGAATCCGAGAAGGAGGAAGAAGTTGGGAATGTGTTCTTTCACACTCACTAATCTTGGGTTTCCATTCTGGAGGCCAAAGGAACCACGAAAATGGAAGAAAAGAGATGGAAGAAAATGTGTGGGTCGCGTGGCTGGAGGAGGAAGAAGATGGAATGTTTTTCCCTTACTTTTCCTTCCTTTTATTTTCTTTTCTCTCTCTTTCCTTCCTTTCCTTTTCTTTCTATATATATATAACAAATATCTAAAAATATCTAGATATTCCATAAAATTACCATTTCACCCATAACCTCTTCAAACCACTTTTTGGTTAAAAAATCAACTCTCGTCGCAACTCGATTGACAGATGCAATTTTTAGCAACCCAAGATATTTTTAACGAAACTCTCTTGAATTAAATTCTTCGTAAAAGATCCACAGCAGTTAATTTAATTTATTTATCGACGAACAATTTTAATCGGGGTATCAAAATATATTTTTGGGCATTTTAGCTAACAAAATATTAATAACTTGGCTAAAAAGCCTTCGAGTTCAATACCCAAAATACACTAAAACACATAAAGTGTAATTTAAAATTATGGGTCTTACAAGTGTAGGGGTGCTCAATTTGTTTGTTTAAATTTAAGGGTTATAATATATATATATATATATATATATATATATATATATATATATATATATATATATATATGAGGGATCTTTTTGACTCTTGGGAAGTTGGGAGACTTGTGCCCTAGCATAGAAACTCATAGACGACTATTTCTAATATCATTGGAGCAGTTTTATCAAGAATCATTCATGAAGCATTCTTGTAATTCTTCTTTAATCCTTATCTTTTATATCTCTGTCATGAGTAACTAAACCCTATTTGTTAGGGATGAGTGTAACCAGATGAAACTCTTATTTTTTTGATTTGATTTCTAGTTATATGAATGAGTTTATTGAAGTATTTTTCTCACCTTTGTGCTTAATGCTTTTTATTGCTTGATCAACATTAAATGTTCTACGATTTGTATTTTCAAACTGAAGTGGACTTTTCAAATGCTTGAGATGAGAAATTCATGAATTTGAAGTCTAGGGATAAATGCAAGTCATGAAACCAATTAAATTAGTTGCAAAGCAATAGATTACAAGAGAATTTCTATACGCTAATGCTTCATTCTAATCTTAAATCTACTAAAGAATTAGGGGTTACTTTGGAATTAAAGGTTCTATCACTAAGACATTAGGGCAAGAATAATAAAGAGAGTTTGGTAATAATTCGCTAAAGGAATTCAGTACCTAGGATCAAATTAAGCACCAAGGTTGGATTCGAAGTGAAACTCATCCCTGGCATTTTTCTCATTATAAAAGGTCAATTTTATTACAGTTGTTAATTTTAAATATTATTTCGATCAATCTGGAAACTTTTTGTTCAATTTTAGTAATTAAATTTAATTCAATAGTAAAACGCAATCCTTAAGTTCGACACTCGGTACTACCGTTTTATTATTACTTGCAACGATTCAGTACACTTACTGAAACACTATCGTTTGCATTTTAATTTTATTATTTGTATTTTGACTCTTCCTCGCTCTGTAGGTCATAACTTGAGCTCTGGATATCGGTTGGTGCATACGGGCAGGCGTTGGAAAGATTAATATCTGAGATACAACTTTTGTGTTCGAAGAAAAGACCAATTCCTAACTTTATTAGGCCTAAATTGCAGATTTCGTAATCTGGACTTTTGTAATAATTTTAATTAGCGGGTCACTTGTTTTTAAACCCTAAACCCTAAAGCCTAATATCAATTACTATATATTGGCAGTTATGTTTCTTTTCTACGAACAGAAAAATTAGGGCTGAATAATTAGTTCATACAGACATTTAATGCACGCTCAACTTCCGTCATGAGAAAGATGGGGGCCTAATCCATTGTTGCTCGCCAACACTCTATGTTTGGTTTGTTAAACATATGTTCCAAGACATACATCAGTTAAGAAAAAATAGCAAAATAGAATGGGCCAACATTTTAGAAAATCTCAACGAAAAAACAATTCAGTGGCACTTCCAAAGTTAGGATATAAATGAAGTGATTTGTAGATGCGGTGTCTTTGTCGATATTCCCCTCATCGGAACCAAAGGGTATAAAAATTATAGTACCTATATGGCATTGAGACAATTGGGTTATCCTCTGACGAAACCTCTAATGATGGATGTAATAAAATGTTTTGTCATTCGTGGACAAGACGTTTATGATGCTAGTTTATTGAGATGAATACGTAAGTCTTGGAGAGATGTCGTTAGAAGAGGTCAAGAATTCAGGCCTAGAAGTTGTGGTATAGGAGAGGAATATCATCATTGGGTGAAAAAGAGGGCATTAGAGATCATGTTTCCTTTTCACAGCACCACCATTACCCCCGAAGTAGTAACAGCATAATCCTTTTTCAGTACTGAAGATTTAGAGGCCATTTTAGCACTCAATGGACACTAAAAATTACAAAAAGAATTGGAGATGGCTCACCAGACTTATAGAGATATGGAGCATAAGAATATCCAACTGTCCCTTATCCTTGAGAAAGTACATAAAAGGGTATGAGAGGAAGAAGAAATCAATGAGAGAACTTGGATCTGTTTGCAAGGTGCGAATGAAGAGTTGAGACTCAGACGTCAAGAAAGGGATGATGTAGTGATTGAAGGTCTCAGGCTTAACAGTTTCTAAATAAATCTGGGGAAAAACATGAGGTCATCCTTCGACAAGAATCAAATCTAAAGTAATGGATAAAGAGGGGAAAAGCGAAATGTGAAAACAAGATCATGATAGGAAGGCAATGTCAAGAAGAGATTGTTGAGGCATACCGAGTTGAACTTGCAAGAAAAGAAGACTAGATGCATACAGAAAAAGACATTATCGAGAGACTTGTTCAAGAAGGAATATTTTGGATGGACCGTTTCTCAAAACTAGTTTATTTGACCAACTCTGCTATCGGAGATATTCTACCTTTATTAAGAGATGCTGGTGGGATGGCTAATCCTCTCTCTACCCCTCAAGAGGTCTCCATTTTTATTAAACATTGTAAAATTTAAATCGAGTAAATGAAAAAATTCATTGCTCATTAATTTTTCATGGATGTGCTACATCAAACAAAAATAAGAGAATACATTAACCAACTCAAGGGGAAAATGACCAAGATCTTGGAGATTCTACAAGCACTTGAAAATAGAAATCATGGGAATCCTTTGGTAGACAAGGGGGTGCCCCAAAACACTCTTGTTCACCCAATGGGCGTCACTCCACAACTTCACACTAATTATCAAGAAAGGAAACCACAATCCGCTGGTCATGGCTACATATCCAAAACATAGTATTGGCAAGTTCCCTCAAATGCAACCTTCACCCCTTACTTCGGGTTTTTCTGGCTCTTTGTTGCAAGGAAAAGCTACTGAAGCTACACTGGTGATGTTAAACATACATCATGAACCTCGACCACCCGAGAGAAATTAATCCCAAGAAAAATGGCAAGCATTGGAAGAACCCAACTAATCTTTCTTTTGTGCATCGTCCCTACACCGCTGCAACCTCACAAAACTCAAGTACCCTAAGTCAAAACTTACTAGGGAATCAAGATTCATAGGAGAATCGAGGAAGAAACTATCACGGGAGGAATTATTACCGCATCTGGTTAGCAATTCTATGGTGGCACTATGTCCATGGAAACCTATAGAACCACCCTACCCTAAGGGATGTGACTCAAACTCTGCATGTGATTACCACTTTGGGTTGTAGGACACTCTACTGAAGATTGCCTAGCTTTAAAATTTAAGGTGTGCAATTTTCTTAAAGTTGGATGGTTGAATTTCAAAGAAAACGAGTCTAGCGTGAAAAACAATACCCTACCAACCCATAGTGGGCCAATTGTGAATGACATCGAAGAAAATCAGCAATTAATAAAGGAGGTCGAGAAAAGTAAGACCCAGATGGAACTAATTTTCTCTGAGTTATGTAAATTTGGATTAATTTGAGGAAATGTTGATGGGAAAGCAAGATGCAATTTCCACCTCAAAGAAGATCCTTCCATGGAAGAATGCAATGAGTTCAAAAAAGAAATTCAAAAATTGATCAACACAAGCACCCTTCAAATAGGTCGTTGGGGAAAGGATGATTGTATGATTGCAACCCAATTAGAAGAAAAACTTGGCATAACCATCCCAATGCCATTGGTCATTCACTTCACTAAAGAGGAAACTATGAATGCCCTCGGTAATTTGAGGACTTTAATAGTTCAGATACCAAGCTCTTTTTCATATAAAGACAACAAAGTAATACCTCAGAACTATAATGTAGAGGTACATTCGATTGAGTAGAAGAAAGAAGAGGTTTCTAGCACTAAAAGCATCATTGTCATGAATGTTTCAAGGATAGGAGGGATGACTAGAAGTGGTCGGATATACTCCCCAGGAACATCACAAAGAGAAATAATAGTGGCATTTGATAAGGAAGACAAAGATAAATGGAAGAAGAAAGTAATTGTAACAGAAGAAGTTGAAAAGGAGAAAGTAGAATCTCGAGAGTTTCTCAAAATCATCCAATAGAGTGAATACAAAATTGTCCCTACTGATGAATTATGTGTCCCACTAGAAACAATTGATGAAAATACTAAACAAGGCTCATGTCACTCACGCCATCACCTTGGAGAAATTTGGAGGCATCATAAATAACATCACTGCCAACAACCACCTAACCTTCATATATGATGAGTTGTCGACCGAAGGGAGAAGGCATAATAAAGCACTACACATATCAATAATGTGCCTCGACCATATAATATCAAGGGTCCTCATTGACAATGG
Organism: Cicer bijugum; assembly: GCA_037974875.1. Classification (NCBI taxonomy): domain Eukaryota; kingdom Viridiplantae; phylum Streptophyta; class Magnoliopsida; order Fabales; family Fabaceae; genus Cicer; species Cicer bijugum. The sequence goes on from JBBPBT010000487.1 coordinate 4,624,911, forward strand.
CTTCTCGCTGAATGTCATATCAAAATCGACAATAGCAAAACTACCTTGTGAAGATACATATATGAGACCAAGCCCCATGGTTGGTAGAGCTTTCGATGACAGTCGTAGAGATGTAATGGGAGAAATTGAACTCCTAGTTCAAATAGGCCCGATCACATTTGAAATCACGTTTCATGTGATGGATATAGTACCCGTTTATAGTTGCTTATTGGGAAGGCCATGGATCCATTTAGCCAGTGTGGAGACATCAACCTTAAATCAAAAGTTGAAGTATATGGTAAATGACCAATTGGTAATCATGTCAGGAGAAGGAGACTTGTTGGTGAGTAATTTGTCCACCACACCTTATGTTGAGACAGAAGAAGAAGATCTAGAAACTACCTTCCAAATACTAGAAAATCGTGGACACCGCTTACGTCGAGATGACACCTACAGAACCACATATGTCAAACATTGCTATTATGGTGGATATGTTCATGTTGAATAGAGGACACCATTCATGGCACACGTTGGGGAAGGATGAAGAAGGGCTTGAAGAACTGGTGGAACTTTATAAGAATAGAGACAAGTGGGGTTTAGGCTACAAACCTCATAGGGCTGACAAACAGAGATTGGTCAAAGAGAAAAAAGAAAAAAGATTGGCACGAATTGAATATTGAGAGCCAATAATTGAAAGGATTCCCATCTCTGACATTCAACAGAGTTTCCGAAGTGCAAGACCAACAAGTGAGTTCCATATTGCAGCAGTTGGAGATGACATGTTTGCTTAGGATGCTAATGGTTTCGTTCGTGTGGTGTAGGAGCAGAAATCAAGAATTGGAAAATAGTCAAGTCTCCTATAATATTTAACGCAATTCTTGGACACAATTTTGTTTTCCCAATACTTTGAATTTCAAAAATTGCATTCTCATTTTGTTTTCCTATTGTTCTTTCTTACCACTCTCATATTTTAACATTCATTCGCCAAAATTGTTCTTTTTTTTTGTCTTCCTTATCCTAGCCTTGAATCCTGTAGATTTGGGAATAGTTAATTCACATACGACTATACTAAGATCATATCAAATAATTTTGACCATGTTGTTAGTTAGATAGAAAAAGATAACGAAGAAGATCATGAACCTCCTCTAGAGTTGTTAACAGCGGTAGAACGAGAAGCCAAGGGTATCATGACCTATGAGGAACCGATAGAAATGATTAATCTATGGACATAACAAAGAAAGAAAGAAATTAAGGTTGAGGTTGACCTCGATAAGATTTGAGCCATTTCAAAAATGCCTCCCCAAGTACAGAAAGAGAAGTTCGCAATTTTTTCGGGATACTAAATTATATTTCACGAATTATATCACAACTAACTGCCACTTGTGAACCGATCTTTAAACTTTTACAGATAAATCAAATAGTTGTGTAGAACAAACAATGTCAAAATGCATTTGAGAAAATCCAACAGTATTTGCAAAAGCCCCCAATTTTATCCCCTAGTTCCAGGCCGACCCTTGATTATGTATCTTACAGTCCTCGACGGGGCCATGGGATGCGTGCTGGGGCAACACGATGAAACAAGAAAAAAGGAGCATGCCATTTACTATCTAAGTAAACAAGATATACAATGTTAGAATATACTTGTTGTGCCTTAGCTTGGAAGGGCCATCAATTGAGGAAATACATGCTTTGTCATACAACTTACTTGATATCCCAAATGGATCCAATCAAGTACACTATTGAAAAGCCCGTCTCATATGGCAAATTGTTCGCTGGCAAGTGATGTTATCATAATATGATATTACCTATGTTACTCAGAAACCCATCAAAGGGAGTGCCTTAGCATATTATTTAGCTAATCAACCATTGGATGATTATAAGTAAATGCAATGCAAATTCCCAGAATAAAGCATCATGGTTTTTTATGAAGAATGGATAACGTAAAATGAACCTTGTTGTTCGACGGTGCATCAAACATAATGGGGAATGGGATTCGGGTTCTTTTAATATTGATCATAGCATTTGGGCACATGTTTTTAGCTTTTTAGATTGGTATTTTAAAAGTTTTTTATAGCTTAGAATAATATTTTCAACTTGTTTCTAAACTTTGGGTCGACTTTTAATTATAATTTTATTATTTGTATTTTGACTCTTTCTCTCTCTATATAGGTCATAACTTGAGCTCTAGATATCAGATTGGTGCATCTTAGCAAGCGTTGGAAAGCTAAAAATAAGAGCTATAACTTTTATGTAGGAAGAAAAGCCCAAATCCGAACGTTACTATGTCTAAATTTTCGAGTTTGTAATCTGGATGTTGTTATAATTTTAATAAGCGGGTTGATGACTCTTCATCATATGCATAATTTTTATTGATTTTAATCTTATTTATCTTTAATCATTAGTTAATTTAATGAGTTATTTAATATATTTTGTTGATTTTAGTTATTTGATTTAATGAAATGTTTTTGTTCTTATTTGCTTAATTAAGTAGAGATTTTTCGTAGTTTTGCGTTATTACGTTGTTTTAGTGCAGTGCTGAAATTTGGTGAGAAATCAGCATGACATATGTGGAGTATTTCAGCCATATCTGGAGTTCTAGATGTCCAATTAGTGTCACTCCAAATGCTAATGAAAGCTAAGATCCATATCTACAACTTTCATGAAGACACCGGGACCAAATTCATACGCGAAAGATGCGACAAATGCAAAATACGTCAGACAGCAGATGCTGCGCGCCTGGAGCGCATTTTACAGACTTGCTACTCTTTAGTACGCGCCTGGAGCGCGCCCTGCGCGCCTGGAGCGCATTTTACAGACTTGCTACTGTTTTGTACGCGCCTGGAGCGCGCCCTGCGCGCCTGGAGTGCGTGTCGCGCAGCAGCAATAATAAAAACGCAATTTTTTGCTGTTTTTTGGATCTTTTTGACTCTTGGGAAGTTGGGAGACTTGTGCCCCAGCATAGAAACTCAAAGACGGCCGTTTCTAACGCCATTGAAGCAGTTTTATCAAGAATCATCCATGAATCATTCTTGTAATTCTTCTTTAATCCTTATCTTTTGTATCTCCGTCATGAGTAACTAAACCCTATTTGTTAGGGATGAGTGTAACCAGATGAAACCCTTATTTTTCTGATTTGATTTCTAGTTATATGAATGAGTTTATTGAATTGTTTTTCTCATCTCTGTGCTTAATGCTTTTTATTGCTTGATCAACATTAAAATGTTCTACGATTTGTATTTTGAAACGGAAGTGGACTTTACGAATGCTTGAGATGAGAAATTCATGAATTTGTAGTCTAGGGATAGATGCAGGTCATGAAACCAATTAAATTAGTTGCAAAGCAATAATTTACAAGAGAATTTCTATACGCTAATGCTTAATTCTAATCTTAAATCTACTAAGGAATTAGGGGTTACTTTGGAATTAAAGGTTCTGTCACTAAGACATTAGGGCAAGAATAATAAAGAGAATTCGATAATAATTCAATAAAGGAATTCAATAACTTGGATCAAATTAGACACCAAGGTTGGATTCGAAGTGAAACTCATCCCTGACATTTTTCTCATTATAAAAGATCAATTTTATTATTGTTGTTAATTTCAAACATTATTTCAATCAATTTGGGAACCTTTTTGTTCAATTTTAGTAATTAAATATAATTCAATAGTAAAACGCAATCCTTGAGTTCGACACTCGGTACTACCGTTTTATTATTACTTGCAACGATTCAGTACACTTGCTGAAACGCTACCAAGTTTTTGGCGCCGTTGCCGGGGATTGCCATATCACTATTGAATTTAATTTATTTTCTGAATTGAAATTTTTTGCTCTGCAATAAAATTTTCTCTTTTATTTTATTTCTAAATGAAAAAAAAAGAATTATTGTTTAAAACTCTTTTATTTTTACTTAATTATTTATCTTTCTTTAACTGTTCATTACTCATACTTTGTCTAACCTTGTATGCGAGGCGAGTCCTCAGCTGAACTTTTCTTTGATCTAGAAAAAAAAAAAAACTGCGAAAGCAAATCAAAAAGTGGTATGTTGGAATTGAATGCTTATGAGGTTGGGTTAGCTCAAGGGATGTTGCTCTCAGAACAGATAAAAAATGTTATTGCCGCGGAGATAAAGAAGGGGATGGCAGCGCTAAATATACAACCCCTAGTGGCTTCTGTCAAATTACTAAAGCATACTAATTGTAACCTTTGTGGAGGAGCACATAAAACTGGAGTTTGTGTAGCACTGGATGATAATGAGGTAGAAGAACTAGAACAGGTGAATTTTGTGAGTAATAACAACAGGCATAATAACCCCTACTCTAATACGTACAACCCTGGTTGGAGAAATCTTCCAAATTTTTCCTGGAGAGATCAGCAAGGTGGATCTCAGGGTCAACAAGGAGCTCAAACAAACCAATTTCCACCTAGAAAGGCTGCTTGGGAGAGTGCTATAGAGAAAATTGCGACAATCACAAGTTCTTTCATTGAAGAGTCAATAGCCATCCAGAAAAATCACTCTGCATCCATAAAGAATCTGGAGACTCAAGTGGGTCAACTTGCTCAACAAATGGCACAAAGAACGTCTGGAAATCTGCCTAGTGACACAATTCCGAATACACGAAACAATGTTAATGCAGTGACCATGAGGAGTGGCAAGGTGAGTGAACAAGTTCCACCTGAAGCCAACCAGAGTAGAAGTACTCTGACTTCAATCCACCTAGAGGAAATAGCCACACCGACAACAATTGAGGATCACATCGCTTTTGAAAAGGAACAAGAACCTGTGGTACAAAAAAGGGAACCACTGCCAAAACCAGAAATTCGACTTCCATTCCCTCAAAGATTAAGGAGGGAAGAAACTGAAAAACAATTTGGTAAGTTTCTTGATGTTTTTAAAAAATTAGATATTAACATTCCTTTTGCAGAAGCACTAGAGCAGATGCCAACATATGCCAAGTTCATGAAGGAGATGCTGTCGAAAAAAAGAAAAATTGGCGGTGAAATAGTTATGCTTACCGAAGAGTGTAGTGCTATACTACAGAAGAAGCTGTCACCGAAGCTCAATGATCCGGGAAGTTTCTCAATCCCGTGCGCTATTGGAAATAGAACTTTTGGGAAGGCTTTGTGTGATCTTGGGGCTAGTGTAAGTCTTATGCCCCTTTCAATATACAAAAAACTGGGCATTGGAAAAGTCAAAGACACACAACTGATGTTACAGTTTGCGGATCGCTCGATGAAACACCCCTACGGAGTGGTGGAAGATGTGTTGGTTAAAGTGGATAAGTTCATTTTTCCAGTGGATTTCGTGGTACTAGACATGGATGAGGACTATGACATTCCTTTGATTTTGGGGAGACCATTCTTAGCAACAGGGCGAGCTATGATTGATGTGGCAGATGGCACCTTAACCTTAAAAGTAAATAAAGAAACTGTCACTTTTAACATTTTAAAAGCCATGGAACATTCAAAAGAAAGAGAAGAGTGTAATCGAATTGAGATCTTAGATGCGATAGTCAACGAAGAAATGAAGCATCAAGCATCCGGTTTTCCATTAGAAAGAGTGTTATGCCTACCCCAAGACATTGTTAAAGAAAGTGAATATCGAAAGGTGGAAGAGGTCTTGGCCATGTTAGAAGCAGCACCATCCTACTCCCCCCATTTTCCTACTAGATGGGAGGAGTTGAAAGGGAATGAAGACAAGCCCTCAGAGAAAAAGACACCACTGATTGAACTCAAACAATTTCCTCCTCACTTGAAATATGTATCTCTTGGTGAGAAGGATGATGTGTTCTTCCTGTCATACATACCCCCTTGACAATAGTTGAGACGTCAAGCTAATGACTTTAAAGAAGCGCTTTGTGGGAGATAACCCACAGGTAGAGGTAACTTTAATTTTTGCAATCTTATTTTTGTTATTTGAATTTGTTTCTTTCTAATTGTGTGTAAACGTGCACTATGATGAAGAATTATTAACAACTTGCATTTGATCTTAAGTTTTATGTTTGACATTTTTTAAATTTAAACTATATTTCTTTGCTCATATCATTGCTCAATTCGATAAGTTTCACTAATTCATGCATTGTTGATTACTGCTTGGTTGTTGAAGTCTAACTCGTATTTAAAAAAAAAAAGAAAAACACTAAATAAATTTTGAAGTGGCATGTTTGGCATCATTTAGATAATTCATACTCTTTCTTATTATCCTAGCTGTGAGCTTTTGAGCCTAAACACTTAAATTCTTTGTTGTGTGATTATCCAGACGTGTATTATCCCTTCAGAACTTGCACTAATTCTGACTTGCATCACTTGTAATTTATGCATACATTGAGGCAATTTTATTTGGTCGTTTGAGCCTTTCTAACTACCCTATGAAAATGTTATCCTTTGCTAGCCCCTTTGAGCCTTGCCCCTTTGTTTCGGTTACTAGCCACATCACAAAACAAAAATCCTACTTCAATTACATCACCTTACTTGAAGCTAGGTAGAAAATTTTTGTCTTGTCTTGATCAAATTCTAAGTTTGGGGTTGCTCATGGGATAGCAACCTTTTAAGTTTGGGGTGGTGATTCTCACAAAAAAAAAATAAAGAAAAAAAAATAGAAAAATAAAAAAGAAGAAAAGAAGAAAAAAAAAACGATAAATAATATCTTCTTAGTTCTTTTGTTAATGTTTGAGAATCTCCATAATGAAAAGGTGAAGAAAAAAAATGGTAGAATGATTTGGAAATATATGCCTAACTCCAAGTAGTAAAGCCTACTATCCCAAAATGTCCTACCATTACCTAAGCCCCATTACAACCCGAAAGTCCTCCAAAAATGTATGTATTTGCTGCATTGTGATTGCTAACTAGAATTTTTTCAAGCCTATGGTAGCGTGATGCATGCTCTAGGATTTGAGTGATAAATTCATAACCCTTCTAAACACTTGAGAGAAATTTTAGTGAGATTGTGTGGAGAGAGAGTTGAATTTGATAAATGAATGCCAAGGTGTGCAAACCTCGTTATTTTTGTAAGCAACCATAGAGTATGATGGATGTTTTGTAGTAGCTGTAACTTTGAGAATTGAGTTTGATTTGAATTGAGAAATTGAGTTTAAGTTTTCTTTTAACTGCACCAAATATGAAATTAATTGTTGCTTGGGGACAAGCAATAGATTAAGTTTGGGGTTGTGATGACTCTTCATCATATGCATAATTTTTATTGATTTTAATCTTATTTATCTTTAATCATTAGTTAATTTAATGAGTTATTTAATATATTTTGTTGATTTTAGTTATTTGATTTAATGAAATGTTTTTGTTCTTATTTGCTTAATTAAGTAGAGATTTTTCGTAGTTTTGCGTTATTACGTTGTTTTAGTGCAGTGCTGAATTTTGGTGAGAAATCAACATGACATATGTTGAGTATTTCAGCCATATCTGGAGTTCTAGATGTCCAATTAGTCTCACTCCAAGTGCTAATGAAAGCTACGATCCATATCTACAACTTTCATGAAGACACCGGGACCAAATTCATACGCGAAAGATGCGAAAAATGCAAAATACGTCAGACAGCAGATGCTGCGCGCCTGGAGCGCGCCCTGCGCGCCTGGAGCGCATTTTACAGACTTGCTACTGTTTTGTACACGCCTGGAGCGCGCCCTGCGCGCGTGACGCGCAGCAGCAATAATAAAAACGCAATTTTTTGCTGTTTTTTGGATCTTTTTGACTCTTGGGAAGTTGGGAGACTTGTGCCCCAGCATAGAAACTCAAAGACGGCCGTTTCTAACGCCATTGAAGCAGTTTTATCAAGAATCATCCATGAATCATTCTTGTAATTCTTCTTTAATCCTTATCTTTTGTATCTCCGTCATGAGTAACTAAACCCTATTTGTTAGGGATGAGTGTAACCAGATGAAACCCTTATTTTTCTGATTTGATTTCTAGTTATATGAATGAGTTTATTGAATTGTTTTTCTCATCTCTGTGCTTAATGCTTTTTATTGCTTGATCAACATTAAAATGTTCTACGATTTGTATTTTGAAACGGAAGTGGACTTTACGAATGCTTGAGATGAGAAATTCATGAATTTGTAGTCTAGGGATAGATGCAGGTCATGAAACCAATTAAATTAGTTGCAAAGCAATAATTTACAAGAGAATTTCTATACGCTAATGCTTAATTCTAATCTTAAATCTACTAAGGAATTAGGGGTTACTTTGGAATTAAACGTTCTGTCACTAAGACATTAGGGCAAGAATAATAAAGAGAATTCGATAATAATTCAATAAAGGAATTCAATAACTTGGATCAAATTAGACACCAAGGTTGGATTCGAAGTGAAACTCATCCCTGACATTTTTCTCATTATAAAAGATCAATTTTATTATTGTTGTTAATTTCAAACATTATTTCAATCAATTTGGGAACCTTTTTGTTCAATTTTAGTAATTAAATATAATTCAATAGTAAAACGCAATCCTTGAGTTCGACACTCGGTACTACCGTTTTATTATTACTTGCAACGATTCAGTACACTTGCTGAAACGCTACCACGGGTCACTTGTTTTTAAACCCTAATGCCCAATGTCAAGTACTATGTTTTGACAGTGTTGTTTCTTTTCTACAGACAGAACAATTAGGATTTAGATTGCTACAAGAAATAAATAGTTTTATTTTAATTTCATAGAAGGCTAATTTTATAAGATTAACCCACGAGTTCAGAGTTTGATCAACACCTTGAGATTCAGGTTACACTATCGTCAATTTCCATTCATGATTATAGTCTTTTTTATTTGATTATATTGATATGTAGATCGATTAAATTTATTTCACATAATTTGGTTTTGGTTTCTAATTTAATTGATTTATAATTTTGTGACGGTTAATCGTTAATTGTAATATTTTGATGATTATGATGCTTAATCCAATCAAAGAAACCAAATTCACATAGGATTGATTACGCTTATTTGATCAATTTTATAGTCAAATAAGAATACAATCACGAATTAGAAATTAAACTCATTGATCGAATGTGTGATAGGTCTGAAACTCGAATAAGTGGATTAATCGTTTTTTTTTTTTGCTCTTCTGTTAAATAAATAATCTAAAAAATTGCCCTTTTAAATTTCAACTTTCAATTCGCTTATTATTATATCGGAAGTTTTTCAAAATAATTCGAGTTATTACCTCTATTTATATTTTATTAATTGTATTTGACCCGTGTGTGACAGCGGATCAAATTGGCGTTGTTGTCAGGGTGTCTACTAACAATATAAACCGATATTAACCCTATTTTCAGGCGAGTGTCTCGGATTCCTCTGAAATTTCACCAGAAAATCATACAAACATCAAGGAATAGGATTTTCGTATATGGGACTTATACAGGAAACGATGGTCAAAATCCAAAATTCCTTCGTTAAGACCATTTTTTTCAATTTTTTGAATTTTTCATATTCTCCAATTTCCAAAAAAAATGTGTGTTGCCTTTATTTGATTTTTAGAAATTTTTTGTGGTATTCTTATATTTTTTCGATTTTATTTGATAAGGTTTTTCAATTTTTTACTTCAATTTTAGCAATAGAGACTTTTGAATTTTTAGATTTGTTATTTTGCATTGTATTGTTATGATGATGCATAACAAGTGTTAGTTCTGTGAATCTTCATTCCTTTGAACTTAAAATAGATAGGACATTTCATTTACGTCGTAGACTTAATAGAATTGCTAGTGTTGAAGAGTCAGAGTCAGATAGTGAAATTGACAACTTGCTGCCAAGTATGGTTGATGCAAATAATAGAACCTTAAGACAACTTGATGCACCTAATGTCAATTATAATGCATTATGTAACACATATCCTGAATTTACTGTACCATTTGAACTAAATTTTGTTTAATACATTTGCTTCAAAAGTTTAATGGTCTCTCAAGTGAGGGTCACCACAAACACTTGAAGGAATTCCATGTTGTATGTTCTACCATTAAGCCTCAAGGAGTCATAGAAGATCACATTAAGTTGAGAGCCTTCCCATTTTCACTATAAGATGCTGCCAAGGACTGGTTATACTACTTTCAACCAGGTTTTCTTACAAGTTGGAATGATCTTAAGATATTGTTTTTAGAAAAATTCTTCCCTGCCTCACGAGCTGTTTCAATCAGAAAACAAATATGTGGCATCAGACAGATTGACAGGGAATTATTACATGAGTATTGGGAGAGATTCAAGAAATTAGTGTCAAGTTGTCTTCATCACCATATTTATGAACAATTTCTCATCCAGTATTTTTATGAAAGCTTGCTACCTATGGATAAAAGCATATTGGATGTTGCTTGTGACACCCCGATTTTTAAACAGCGCGAGTGTATTTTTTTTTTCAAAAACAAATAATGAAAATATCTCGTTGTATCACAAACATAAAAAGATAAAATCAATTACAAACAAACTAAAATATTTTTTGAAATGATAATCCAAATTATACAACTAAACAAAATACACCATGGCTATAAGACCTATCAGGCATCGCTCATACCCCTAGTGTATTCTCGGTAGACAGTTGCACAAAAGTAGTGCTCCAAGAATGCTACTCCACCCCATAGGCACGTCAAAAACGAGTAACATGGACCCACCAAACAAAAGTCAATTGATCGTATAAGTTTTGTTACAGTCATCCCAAAATAAAATAAGTATGACCACCAAAAGAAAGACATCAAGTCCCTATACACAAAACTAATCTAATCATACCCTAGCAACTACAATAAAACGGGTGACCTCCACACGCTCTGCAAGTCCCATCTGATGCAACATCTATCCTCGAACTGACTTCCTCATCATCATCCATAGAGGGATCAGTCTCCTCATAAGTCAGATCCTCCAATGAGATAGGTGGCTTCGACTGCACTGAGGAATCCTCTGCTTCTTCCCATGCTCCACTCATTCTGAGCACTAATCTTGTCGGTACCGAATAGTCGATCTTCTCGTGAATCAGCTCCACGAGGTATACTGCTCCAACTCTCCTACTTGTCCTCACTACCCTCCCTGTATAAGTTGTTAGAAATATGTTAGTTTTTGATATTATTGACAAACTTACATCTTGACATAAGTCTGACATTGTGAACTGAGAAAAATTTCAGGAACATGAACTCAAACCTACATACATGAGACAATTGCTTGGAACTCAAGAAATCAACAAAATCTTGCAGATTCATAAGCAAATCGATTTGCACATTCCATGAAAAACAAACAGGCTATCAATCGATCAGGCCAGTCGATTGGTACATTTATTAGAAAATAAAATGTGCAAGTCAGAGAGCTAGTTTGCCACAAATCGATTAGGCAGATCGATTGGTTAAATCACCAGGACTGACCTGATTGTTTACATCGATTAGACAATTCGATTGGTACACTTTCTGAAATTAAAATGCGCAAGTCAGTAGCATGCCTTGCAGACTAATCGATTTGGAACATCGATTAAACCAATCACTTCTTTATTGTTTGTTTGTCTACATCGATTGACACAATCGAGTGTGAATGTCCCAGAGCTAAACCAATGATTACTAAATCGATTAGGCAAATCGATTTTGTAAAATGAGTTTAAGAACAACATTGGTCTGGAACATACACAGTCGATTAGCACAATCAACTTTTTTATTTCAGTTGAATTAAGTTTGGCATCAATCGACGTGGTAAAGCGATTGAACGAGCAAACTGCTGAAATAAGCTTCAGACTTAATTTTTCAATCGGTTAGGCAAGTCGATTGTTGAAAATCACTGTGTCCTTGGAACCAGTGTAATCGATTGACTAAAGCGATTGGTACAAAATATTTTAGAAACAGAGATGACTGAATTGGTTGAGTCGATCAAGTACATCGATTGTTTTGATCTCGTTGTTGGAACAAAACACGCCAAGTTGATTATGAAAATCGATTCAATTAAGAACATTCATCCAAGTCTGAAGAACTCAGTTAAAATAATCGATTCGTTAAATCGAATAGTGTAAGCAGTTTCAAGATTCAAGAAAAACAAGATTCGTGAAATCGATTGGTTACATCGATTAGTGTGCTTTATAACTTTAATGAATTGATTTGCCAAATCGATTCATACGTTGTTTTTCTAGAAACTATATAAACTGCTTTCACACACTAATAAGAACATACATAACATAGAAAATATTGAGAACTTTTACAACCATTGAGATCTATCATTTTTACCACTAACTCTTTCTCAACTGACATTACTTTGAACATCTTTTTCAGCCATGAACAATCAACGTTTATGATCAATGAGGATTGAAAAAGACTAAATTGAGAAAGAATGCTTTGAGAAGTTTGAAGATCAAGAACTTTGTATAATTGAACGTTTTCATTTCTGTAAACACTTTTTGTAAACAAATTACTGTGAGAAAATCCAGTCTTTACTGGTGGTGTTCTTCGAGGTTAAGGGCTGTCAACAAGAAGACACTTGACTGAATTCTTGGTCAAGTTTATGGGATTTAAACTTGGGAATTCAGGGAGGGAAAGATAGAACAGGGAGAATAGTTTAAGATTGGTGTGAGGCGCTGTGTAAAAATATGTAAACTGATTCTAAGAAGTTCTATTGGATAGGCTAAGATCTAGTTGGATCTTGGGACTGGATGTAGGTCGTCAAGGGACGGCTGAACCAGTATAAAATCATGCGTACACCTTTTCTTTTCCCTTATCTTGTTTACATTTCTGCAATTATTTCGTTTCAGATATTAATTAATTGTCTTAATAATAATTGCATGTAAATCAACATTCATAATAATAATTCTTGTCTAATGCATTTCTCCATATCTACCATGATCCATATAGTTTGACATTCATTAGAATTGTTAACTAGGGACCGTATTCAAATTGGTGTGAAATAAAAATTGAATTTATTAAACCGTTGTGCATTCATGTTAGATTAGACATCATTCTGCATAATTCGTTCGCAAATCAGAAGTCGTATACACCATCATAAGTAGCCCTACTTGAGATGGGGTTGTATGCTTAAGCAGTCGACGAATCTCGGTCAAGGAAGTCTAACTACATTTTTATCATCAAGTTAACAGTCGTCGAACAAACTCGAGTATTATCTGAGGGGAAAACCCAAATTCCACAATAATTGTAAAGGGTCACCAACCGAAATTAAAGATATCACTTAGCATTTAAATTTTAAATGCACAAAATAACCATTCATCTTGGCATACTCCTTGAAAGGGTTTTCATATGTCAAAAATGCATAAAAAAAGTCGAAAATGAAGTTTTTAAAAAAACTGCATTGTTGTATTCGAATACAACATTGCCATAGCCGAATACAACTGAGAAAAATGCAGATTTTTAGTTCTAAAATGGCTATGAATCAATTAACATTTCACACATTCATAATACCAAATATGAACACATAAGTCACACCAAATTAATCTCCACAAATTCACAACTCAATCACACATCAAACATTCATAACACCAATTATGAACACAATCGAGTATGTATATACAATCATCACATTGTATCAATTATGACTCGTGTGCCAAACACCCTAATGCAATGCGTATATGCCAAAATGCATGATTCTAGAATTTCAACCAAAACCCTCCTCGAAGGGGCGTAAATCATAATTATATCACTATCACAAACCAGTACTAATTAACGAGGTTCCACCTATCATGGGTCAGCATGATTTACTAAAAAGCGTAAATCGTAAATATACCGCCTACCACATACCAATTTTATTTATCGAGGTGCCACCTATCACGGGTCAGCATGATTTACTAAAAAAAATTGTAAATCATAATTGTACCGCCTATCATAGATAAATACTATTTTCAGAGGTGCCACCTATCATGGGTCAACACAATTTACTAAAAAGCGTAAATCGTAAATATACCACCTATTACATACCAATACTATTTACCGAGTTACCACCTATCACGGGTCAACACGATTTACTAAAAAAACACGTAAGTTGTAATTGTACCGCCAATCACAGACCAATACTATTTACCAAGGTGCCACTTATCACGGGTCAGCACGATTTATAAAAATGTGCCGTCTATCACATACCTACACGATGCGAAAATCCTCGCAAGTATAAGATTAATCAACATATCACATGGTATCATCTCGTTGCCTATCACTGTCACCACTATCACCATGGCCCCATCGCGGTCACCATGTACTATGAAATGCATGTGCATACTCTGACTCTCTCCACCATAATCATTAAGTAAATGTAGCTTTTAAAAGATTCCCCATTTTTAATACTCATTTAACTAACAATTTTCCAAACTTATCGTAGAGTATACTCAAAACAGATTTTCCTCAATAAAATTCATAATGCACATATTATCAATTATGAATACACAATCACATAGTAAGACCCATAGTTTTAAATTACAATTTAGGAATTTTGGTATTAAACTCATAGGCTTTTTAGCCAAGTTATTGATATTTTGTGAGTTTAATGCCCAAAAATATCTTTTGATGCCCCGATTAAAATTATTCATCGATTAATAAATTATATTAATTACGGTAAATCTTTTGTCGAAGAATAATTTATTTATGTTACGAAGAATTTATTATCGGGCAGTTTTGTTAAAAATATCTCGGGTTGCTGAAAATTGTATCTGTCAATTGAGAGGCGACGAGAGTAGATATTTTTAACAAAAAGTGGATTGAGAATTAATGGGTGAAATGGTAATTTTATGAAATATCTAGATATTTTTAGCTATTTGTTATATATATATAGAAAAAAAGGAAAGGAAGGAAAAAGAAAGAAAAGAAAATTGAAAGAATACAGAAAATAGAGGAAAATCGAATCTTCTTCCTCTCCCTGCCTCACAAATCTTCTTCCTACTCCCTTCATTTTCGTTGCTTCCTTTTGCTTCAAGAAAAGGAACCAAGGCTTGGTGGGTGAAAAGACAAGGATTTCTCAGTTTCATTCTTCTCATTTGATTCAAAAACGGAGAAAAACGGTGTTGGTGTTTTCAAAACCATCAAACGCAAATAATTCATTTGGAATAGAATTTGGTGCTTAGATGTCAACGTAAGAGACTTGTATTGAAGTTAATGGGCGTTGCACGTTAGGGGTAAATACTACCTTGGTTAGATAAAGTACGCTTTGAGGAATAGTCAATACCTTGAGGGGTAAAGTCAAGCATTCGAGTTAAACTAGATTCGCAACTCAGATTATTAAGTATGAATTTCATGACTAGTATAGGAGTGAGAATATATATTTCGTTGATAAGTAACAAATCCTTTTGTGGTTTAGGAGATAGTAAGTATGGATAGTGATTTTGGATGAAACTATAGATGCGTAAGTGTGAATTTTGAGCGATGTTTGGAAAAACATAAGGAGTTAAACCTTGATGTATTGAGTATGAATTTCATGACTAGTATAGGAGTGAGAATATATATTTCGTTGATAAGTAACAAATCCTTTTGTAGTTTAGGATATAGTAAGTATGGATAGTGATTTTGGATGAAACTATAGATGCGTAAGTGTGAATTTTGAGCGATGTTTGGAAAAACATAAGGAGTTAAACCTTGATGTATTGAATCCTATGTTACCATTAAGTAGAATTTGAAGTAACGAGTACGAGAATGCTTTGAGATTTTAGTAATGTATGTTTCGAGAGACTATTAAAGGATGGAAATTACTAGGAGAATGTTAATATTTTGATAGGTTGGAGGGATTATTTGAGATTTGATTTAGGACCCTAAGATGGTTGATTTTTTTTAGTTGATGATTTAAAATCCACAAGGTTGGATGGAGGGCCAAGTAATGCCTAAAACTTTCATAATCGAGGAAGTTGAGTTAGGCAAGTGATAAATAATTCATGTTAAGAATGGAAGTGTTTGGAGATTTACTAGAAATGTTATGTTGTTATCAGAAACATTTTCATTAGTGAAATGGTAAGCAATAAGCTTCCCTGATCTAGTTTTTGATTTATGTACCAAACATACAAGTGCACATTAAATAGTTGCTTGATCTAATGTTTTGAATCAAGAAACATTTCAGGCATACATGAAGACACTACAACACTTGGAACAATAGTTTGCAACTCAAGGAATCAACCATAGTTGGAGGATGCACTTGAGGAAGATGCAGTTTTTGTATAGTTGTATTAAGTGTCTAGGTATCAAGTTAAGTAATCAATCACTAGAGTCTCACACAAGACATGCCAATGAGTTTATGTCATTCATTCATGTGTTATGAAACTTAAAACTGTAAACACTCGATTGAACAATCGATTGAATGGGTTATCAATCGAATGGCACATAAACTGTCTTAAACAACTGAGGTCTGTAACAAGATCAGTCGATTGTCCAGTCGATTGCACAATAGACTGACAACTCGATTGATGCTCAAATTCAAGTTATAGAGAGCACTCAGTCTGTGCCCACTCGATTGACCACTCGATTGTTCACTCGATTGACAACTTGATTGTCTGCAGTATCTGAGTCATTTTGATCATGATACTCGATTGATCAATCGATTGATGCAATATTTCATATCACAGTGAGCACCCAGTTTCGAACAACTCGATTGCTCACTTGATTGAAAGGAAATTATGGCATCAGGTCTGAATCATTGGATCACGACAATCGATTGACCAATCGATTGATGCAACATTTCATATCACAGTGAGCACCCAGTTTTGGCCAACTCGATTGCTCACTCGATTGAAAGGTTTTCATAGCATCAGGTCTGATTCAGTAACTTGATCAATCAATTGACCAATCAAGTGAAGCCTATATAATTCAAGATTCCAGAAACCCAGAATATACGACACTCGATGCAGCAATCGATTGTATCCTTACAAATTCGATTGGGCAATCGATTGTCCTGGTGTCTGTCTTGAATATATATAGGTGGTGCCTCAAATATTTTTAAACACAACAGAAATACAACCAAAACAAGAAAGAAAACTTGCATAAAAACTTTTCACAATTTCAGAACCTCTTGCTCTCAATCTTGCATATCTCTGAAAACATTTTGAAAGAAAAGTTTTTCCAACACACAAAAATATTCATTGGCATATCAAATCTTTTGTGTGGTGCTAGAGTGATTGAACACATTTCTTGATACTATTCTTCTTTGTTCGTGACAAAGACAATTCTCTGTAATTGAAGCTGTAATAAATCCAGTTTAGAAACTGGTGGCTATCCTTGTTGGTGTGGGATCATCAAGAGGAAGTCTACTTTGATCTTGTGTGAGTTTGGGGATAAACTGGAAGGATCAAAGGGGTGACGATATAGAAGTGAAGGGAGTTAGATTGATAGGTCGTGTAGAAGACTGGAAAATCTGTAAAAGTACTCGAATTCATTCTATAGTGAAAAAGGCTGGAATCATGATTATGATTACAGGACTGGATGTAGGCCGTTGGATCAACGGCTGAACCAGTATAAATCTTGGTGCAATCTTTCCTATCCCTTCTCTTTAATTTTCAGCATTGTTAAATTGCTTGTTTTGCATGCTCCTTGAATAAATCTTGTATGTGATTTTAAGTTTCCGCTGTGTGTGTGCAAACTGTATGATTGGTGCATAATTGAATTGGGAATTATGTCTAACTAGTTGGAGTTGATCTTAATTCTCTTGCTATTAATCAAAAAGAAGTCATAGTTTTCCAACAATTGGCATCTAGAGCCTAACTTTCTTAGAGAAAAACTCATAAAAGAAAATGACTTCTTTGGATTTCCTAGGAGAAGGAGCATCTCTAACCAGACCCCCTGCCTTTAATGGTACAGCATACATGTACTGGAAAGAAAGAATGCTTATCTTTCTGGAAGCATGTGGGCTGGACATTTTAGATGCAGTGGAAAATGGTCCTTACATTCCTAAAATTGCAGGTATTGATGGATCATCATGCGTTATCAAACCAAGAGCTGACTGGTCTGATGATGACAAAAAGAAAGTTGGTTACAATGCTAAAGCAAAGAATATCATAACATCAGCCTTAAGTGCAGAAGAATTCTTCAGAGTGTCAAACTGCAAGACTGCAAAGGAAATGTGGGACACTTTGCAAGAAACACATGAAGGTACTACATATGTCAAACGGACAAGAACAAATACACTCATGCACGAGTATGAACTTTTCTTCATGAAGAAAGATGAATCTATAAATGATCTACAAACCAGATTCACCCACATTATCAACAATCTACATGCCTTGGGAAAAATTGTGGATAATGAACAGTAGATAGGAAAAGTCATGAGGTGTTTGTCAAGAGAATGGCAACCCAAAATAACTGCCATTGTTGAGTCTAAAGATCTTGCCAACATGACTATAGCAACACTGTTCGGAAAGCTTCGTGAACATGAGATGGAACTACATAGATTAAATGAGACAGAGCAATCAAACAGAAAAAGCAAAGGAATTGCACTGAAAGCTCAAACTCAAAAAGCAAAAACTGAACAAGATTCAGAAAGGTCAGACAGTGAATCAAGTGAAGAACCTGAGATAGGTATGTTGGTCAGAAAATTTAAGAAGTTTCTGAAAAAGAAAGGAAGCCAGTCAAGGAAACCACAGAATTCCAAAACAAAAGGCTCCAGCAAGGGTGATACTAGTGATAGCAAAGTTATAACTTGCTATAAATGTGGGAAAACAGGCCCCATCAGATCTGAGTGTTACAAGCTGCAAAACAGAAACAAGCCTACTAAGACTAAGGGCAAAGATCAGCAACCTTCAAACAGGAAAGCATACATTGCCTAGAATGACAATGATGAAGATTCATCTGAAGAATCAGAAAATGAAGAAGCTAACTTGTGTCTCATGGCTAATACTGATTCAGAATCTGACAGTGAGGTAAGTACTACATCTAATCCATCTTATGATGAACTTCATGATGCCTTTAATGAACTGCATTCTGAACATGTTAGTGTACTTAAACAACTGATTAGTACTAAGAAACAGCTAGAAGAAAAATGCATGCAATTTGATGAAGTTAATTTGAAACTTGAATCTCTTATAGATATAAATGAAAAACTGAAAAGAGAAACTCATGAACTGAAATGTGATGTAGCTAAGTTCAATAGTGGTAAAAACAACTTAGAAAGACTTCTTAGAAATCAGAGAAATCTAGATGTTAAAACTGGACTTGGTTATAAACAAAACATGCATATGAAAAGGCATCAGAAATTTGTTCAATCTAAACAAATGTATGATAACTTTACTAGACCAAATCAGAAGCCATCCCCTGCTGTTACATGTCACTTTTGCTGCAAAAAAGGACATAAAGTGTTCAATTGCAAACTGAAAAAACGTGCCAGCAGAGGATGGAAACAAATCTGGAAAGTTAAGGAATCATCATTTGAAACTAACCCCCCAGGACCCAATTTGAATTGGGTACCTAAATCCAAAACCTGATTATGTTATGCAGATATGCTTGGCATCCAGAAATCAGTCTTGGTATCTGGACAGTGGATGCTCCAGGCATATGACTGGAGACAAGTCCAAATTCTTGTCTCTGAACTTAAAAAGTGGTGGCTTTGTTAAATACGGAGACAACAACAAAGGAAAGATCCTTGGCATTGGAGATATAGGAAATAACTCAACTGCTATTATCAAGGATGTTTTATTTGTTGAAGGCCTGAAACACAACTTACTAAGCATTAGTCAGCTGTGTGACAAAGGGTTTAAGGTAAACTTTACTTCCACATCCTGCACGCTTGAGCATAAGGAAGTTGAAGGTATGAAACTGACAGGTAAAAGAATTAATAATATTTACATGATAGATTTTGATTCGTTACCTGCAAATGATTTCTGTTGCTTGTTGTCTAGTGTTGATGAGAGCTGGCTGTGGCACAAACGAGTGGCTCATATTCACATGGACCACTTGAACAGGCTTGTCAGCAAGCAGCTAGTCCTAGGTCTCCCAAATAGGAAGTTTTCTAAGGACAGACTATGTGACTCCTGCGAGAGGAGTAAGCTAGTCAAATCCTCTTTCCCCCCTATAGACTTGGTTCAAACCAAGAAGGTTCTAGAGTTGGTGCATATGGACCTCTTTGGTCCATCACAAGTTAGAAGTTTTGGAGGGAACCTATATGGCTATGTTTTGGTAGATGATTACACAAGGTTCACATGGACATATTTTCTAACTCACAAGAGTGAGGCATTCTCAACTTTCAAAAAATTTGCTGCTTTGACTCAAAATGAGAATAATGCGAAAATCATATCCATAAAAAGTGATCATGGAGGTGAATTCCAAAATGATGCTTTTCAAACCTTCTGTGAAAATCATGGTATCAAACATATCTTCTCAGCCCCTAGAACTCCACAGCAGAATGGAGTAGTAGAAAGGAAGAATAGATCCTTAGAAGAGCTTGCTAGGACAATGCTCAAAGATTCTAATCTTCCCAAGTACTTTTGGGCTGATGCCATTAACACTGCAGCTCATGTAGTGAATAGGGTTCTCATTAGACCTTTTCTTAGAAAGACTCCCTATGAGTTATACAAAGGGAGAAAGCCTAACATCTCCTACTTTAGGATTTTTGGGTGTAAATGCTTTGTGTTAAACAATGGCAAGGGACCTTTAGGTAAATTTGATCCTAAGGCAGATGAGGGTATCTTTCTAGGGTATTCCCAAGTTAGTAAGGCCTATAGAATCTACAATAAAAGGACCAAAACTATAGAGGAGTCTGTACATGTCAAATTTGATGAAAACTTGAACAGCACTCTTTCTATAGTTGACAAGTCGTTGGATGATGTTGTGGATTCTGAATCCATAGAAACCAGTGAGCCTGAACCTCCAACCAACCTTGACTGTGTGGAACCTATTAGGGAAGTTGACCTACCCAAAGAGTGGAAGTTTGCCAAAAACCATCCCATAGATAACATTATTGGAGAGATTTCAAAAGGTGTTTCAACCATAAAATTCCTTAGAGTGTTTTGCAACCTTACAGCTTTTGTTTCACAAGTAGAACCCAAAAACATTAAGGAAGCTCTTATGGAACCTGACTGGATAGTAGCCATGCAAGAAGAGCTAAATCAGTTTGAGAGAAACCAAGTGTGGACTCTTGTTCCTATACTAGAGGGTAAGCTTGTCATAGGAACTAGGTGGGTTTTCAGAAACAAAATGGATGAGAATGGTGTGATTACCAGGAACAAGGCTAGGTTAGTGGCCAAAGGTTACAACCAAGAAGAAGGTATAGACTATGATGAGACTTATGCCCCAGTAGCCAGACTAGAAGCTATCAGGATTTTATTGGCATATGCTTGTATAATGGATTTCAAATTATTTCAAATGGATGTTAAAAGTGCTTTTTTAAATGGAGACATTAAGGAGGAAGTCTTTGTAAGTCAAACTCCTGGTTTTGAAGATCCTAAGCTTCCAAATCATGTGTTTAAACTTACAAAAGCCCTCTATGGCTTGAAACAAGCTCCAAGAGCTTGGTATGATAAGCTGAGCAATTTCCTTTTACAAGAAAATTTTTCAAGGGGAAATGTAGATAAAACACTTTTTATCAAAAGACAAGGAAAAGACATTTTGTTGGTACAAATTTATGTTGATGACATAATATTTGGATCAACAAATGACAAGCTTTGTAAAGATTTTGAAAATACTATGAAAGGCAGATTTGAAATGTCCATGATGGGAGAATTGACTTACTTCCTGGGATTTCAAATCAAACAAAGCAAAAATGGAATTTTCCTTAGTCAATCAAAATATTGCTGTGATCTTTTAAAGAAATTTAATTTTGAAAAATTTAAATCCGTTGACACGCCTATGAGTCAATCCTGCTACTTAGATAAGGATGAATCGGGTAAAGCTGTAGATGTGACTGTGTTTAGAAGCCTAATAGGATCTCTTCTCTACCTAACCGCTAGCAGACCAGACATCATGTTTAGTGTGTGTATGTGTGCCAGATACCAGGCCAATCCTAAGGAATCTCACCTCAGTGTTGTCAAGAGAATCTTCAGATATCTCTTGGGAACCAAAGATCTTGGTTTATGGTATCCTAAGGGATCCACTTGCACTCTAGTTGGTTACTCTGATTCTGACTTTGCTGGATGCAAATTAGACAGAAAAAGTACCTCAGGTACTTGCCAACTTCTAGGTAACTCTCTTGTTTCTTGGCATAGCAAGAAACAAAACAGTGTAGCACTCTCAACTGCTGAAGCTGAGTATGTTGCTGCTGGTAGTTGTTGCGCTCAAATTCTTTGGATGCAGCAACACCTCTCTGATTTTGGGGTGGACCTAGGGACTGTGCCTATTTTGTGTGATAATACTAGTGCTATTAACATTACTAAGAATCCTGTCATGCATTCTAGAACCAAGCACATTGAAATAAGGCATCACTTCATTCGAAATCAATATCAACAGGGCAAGATTAAGTTGGAATATGTCAATACAACTGAGCAGTTGGCTGAAATTTTCACCAAGGCCTTGCCTAAGGACAATTTCTTCTTTATAAGAATGAAACTGGGCATCATTGATCCCAATGAAATCTGATCCTTATACCCAATTCGACTGCACAATCGAGTGTCCTGTGGCCAAATTGCCATTAATTCACTCAATAGTCGATTTTCAAATCGACTGATTGATGAAAACTGCCTTATTTTGTCAATCTGGAAATTTGATATTCGATTGCAACATCGAATGGATGGGTCTCAGTTTTATTTTGTTTATGTCTGTTTTATTTTATGTTTGCTTCAATCGAATGGGCATTCGATTGCTAGTTTCTCAAAAGCATGTCTGTTGAAGTTCTCATCATGACGATCGGATGGCAAATCGAGTGTTCATGTATCTGGAACCAGTTTTTCTGAATTTTTGTTTCGATATTCGATTGGGAAATCGAGTGATGCACTGAAAGTTGGTTAAAACTCGATTGGACACGTGACTGTTTGGAATAAGTGAACCACAAGTCAGAGGACATTTGGAAATCAAAACCCGAGCATCGATTGGGTAATCGATTGACAGGTATCCGTTGAGAAAATTATAGCCGTTGGATGAGAGTAACGGTCATATTTTTAACCCAGAAATGCAGACAGCCGATTGGGCAATCGAATTGCAACAGTACTATATAAACCTGGACTTCACTACTCGATTTCTCAATCCAATACTGCATTCTACTATCATCTTCTTCATCAAACTGCAATCTGTTCTTCATCCAATCAACCTCAAATTCATATTACTCAATGGCTAGAGTTAAACAAACTGGTAGGAAACCAGCTGTTACCTCTGCTGGCCCTTCTTCCAGAAATGTTCAACCATCCAGCTCATCTTCTTATTCTTCTACCTCTAGTGGAAGAACTCCCTCACCATCACCTCCTCCATCTCCTTCACCTCCAGCAAAAAGGGTTTCAATCCCTACTCATAAGGTACAAGCGAAGGACAAGGGCAAAGGTATTGCCACTACTCCTCAAGTTAGCAAGAAGAGGAAGATTCCTCCGTCTGAAAAACTGTTGGGAGACGCAATGAAAGAGCTAAAGAAGAAGAAGAAGAAGAAGCCTTCATCTCCACCTAAAAAGGCTAAGCCTTCACAAGAGAAGGCTACTGAAGGCAAGACTGTCCCAGATTCATTTGCCAAAAGAAAAATCCAAGATGCTAGAACTCTGGATTTTCCTTATTTTGATCAAAATGGTTTTTCCATTCAAAACCATTTAAGGTTTCATGGTTTGGAAAACCTCCTTACCTGTTCTTTGGATGTCTATCCAAAACTGGTAAGAGCCTTCTATTCCACTTTCATCCTCACCAAGATTGGTTTTGCTGCTGAAGTGAAAGGCAAAAGAATGGCAATGACCTTTGAAGAGTTTTCAAAGTTAACTGGTTTGCCGTTCTGTGGATATACTATTGATGGACGAGCACAGGACGCTCCTGAAGATGAAGGTTGGGAAAACTCCATCAACAAACATGCTGCCTTATAAGAGTTGATGATGGAAGGATTTGTTGAAAAAGGAACCATTCAAGCTGGTCAAATGAAGGTTGAGCACAGGCTGCTCATGTATGTGCTAACACGAATGTTAGTACCTAGAGCCGGAAATCATGCAGTTGTACAGCGGCTAGACGTTGTCTTGCTATGGGGACTGTACAAGGAACTGAAAATGAGTTGGGCTTGGATTGTGCTGCTGAACATGCATGAATCAGCACAAGGGAAACACATCCTGCCCTACCCACAATTGGTTATGAGGATTCTGAGGCATTTCAAGGTGTCTCTAGCCAATGAAGAATCACTCACAACCACTCATACATTTGGTGAAGCTATTGTCAACCAAATGCAGATAAGAAGGATCAACAATGTTTGGACAAAGACTCCAACAACTGCTGATCATGCACAACCTAGTGTTGATCAAGCCCAGTCAAGTGCCCAAGCACCTACATCAGCTGAAGGATCTTCTGAGATCATGGCAAAGCTGATGGAGATTCTGCAACACCAGACTGAACACAGTGAGAGGGTGGAAGCTTCTCTTCTAAAGCTTCAAACAGCCTTGGAATCAGTTCAGAAGGATGTTTCAGACATCCAGGAGCACTTGGGTCTCAAGATGTCTTTCGAAGACATTGCAGAGATTGGGAGGCAATCAACTGCTGAACCAAACCAGAACATTGAGATTGGTTCTGATTCTCATGGGGAGAAGACACCGGCTGAGGGTAATACAGCGGTCTCTCCTCCTCTTGCTGGTGATAATGAGGATCAAGCCTAAGGTTTTAGTGGTCTAGGTTTATTTTTTTGATGTTGTTTGATTGTTTCTGGTTGCTTGCTTGTTCTTACATGTGTTGCCCATTAATTTCCTCTTGTATTTATTGTCGTATGTCTTTTTGTATTAATGACAAAAAGGGGGAGATTATTTTGATTAATATGAGATTAAAATATCTGAGATTAAGTTGTATTTGATTCGTTGTATTTGATTCTGTGCTGGTTTGTATCTGATGATGTATATGCTGGATTAACATTCTGATGTAATACTAATGGTATAACTCTGATAATCTGATATTGATTTTGTGCAAAATGATGATATTGTACTGCTGCATTATTGCTGATATTGCATTACACATGTCCTGATTAATGCACATTCATGATCTGATACATACTAAGCTCTGATGCTTTATTTTCATCTGAATCTAATACATGTTACACAAATTTGCTTCACTCCCTGGTCATGCACTAAATTGTTTGCATCATGCATTCCAAAACTCAGGGGGAGATTTTTTTTATATATATAATCTCAATATTAATTGTATGTTTGTCATTAAATCAAAAAGGGGGAGATTGTAAGCAATAAGCTTCCCTGATCTAGTTTTTGATTTATGTACCAAACATACAAGTGCACATTAAATAGTTGCTTGATCTAATGTTTTGAATCAAGAAACATTTCAGGCATACATGAAGACACTACAGCACTTGGAACAATAGTTTGCAACTCAAGGAATCAACCATAGTTGGAGGATGCACTTGAGGAAGATGCAGTTTTTGTATAGTTGTATTAAGTGTCTAGGTATCAAGTTAAGTAATCAATCACTAGAGTCTCACACAAGACATGCCAATGAGTTTTTGTCATTCATTCATGTGTTATGAAACTTAAAACTGTAAACACTCGATTGAACAATCGATTGAATGGGTTATCAATTGAATGGCACATAAACTATCTTAAACAACTGAGGTCTGTAACAAGATCAGTCGATTGTCCAGTCGATTGCACAATAGACTGACAACTCGATTGATGCTCAAATTCAAGTTACAGAGAGCACTCAGTCTGTGCCCACTCGATTGACCACTCGATTGTTCACTCGATTGACAACTTGATTGTCTGCGGTATCTGAGTCATTTTGATCACGATACTCGATTGATCAATCGATTGATGCAATATTTCATATCACAGTGAACACCCAGTTTTGAACAACTCGATTGCTCACTCGATTGAAAGGAAATTATGGCATCAGGTCTGAATCATTGGATCACGACAATCGATTGACCAATCGATTGATGCAACATTTCATATCACAGTGAGCACCCAGTTTTGGCCAACTCGATTGCTCACTCGATTGAAAGGTTTTCATAGCATCAGGTCTGATTCAGTAACTTGATCAATCGATTGACCAATCAAGTGAAGCCTATATAATTCAAGATTCCAGAAACCCAGAATATACGACACTCGATGCAGCAATCGATTGTATCCTTACAAATTCGATTGGGCAATCGATTGTCCTGGTGTCTGTCTTGAATATATATAGGTGGTGCCTCAAATATTTTTCAACACAACAGAAATACAACCAAAACAAGAAAGAAAACTTGCATAAAAACTTTTCACAATTTCAGAACCTCTTGCTCTCAATCTTGCATATCTCTGAAAACATTTTGAAAGAAAAGTTTTTCCAACACAAAAAAATATTCATTGGCATATCAAATCTTTTGTGTGTTGCTAGAGTGATTGAACACATTTCTTGATACTATTCTTCTTTGTTCGTGACAAAGACAATTCTCTGTAATTGAAGCTGTAATAAATCCAGTTTAGAAACTGGTGGCTATCCTTGTTGGTGTGGGATCATCAAGAGGAAGTCTACTTTGATCTTGTGTGAGTTTGGGGATAAACTGGAAGGATCAAAGGGGTGACGATATAGAAGTGAAGGGAGTTAGATTGATAGGTCGTGTAGAAGACTGGAAAATCTGTAAAAGTACTCGAATTCATTCTATAGTGAAAAAGGCTGGAATCATGATTATGATTACAGGACTGGATGTAGGCCGTTGGATCAACGGCTGAACCAGGATAAATCTTGGTGCAATCTTTCCTATCCCTTCTCTTTAATTTTCAGCATTGTTAAATTGCTTGTTTTGCATGCTCCTTGAATAAATCTTGTATGTGATTTTAAGTTTCCGCTGTGTGTGTGCAAACTGTATGATTGGTGCATAATTGAATTGGGAATTATGTCTAACTAGTTGGAGTTGATCTTAATTCTCTTGCTATTAATCAAAAAGAAGTCATAGTTTTCCAACAGAAATTACTAAGACGAATAGAGTCAATGATTAAATAAGACCTTGTAGAGTATCTTAAGATGAAATGGATGAATTTAGACGAGGTGATGAATATTTGGAGATTTCGAGGATCATATTTTTTTTAGAATTTTATCCAATGATCAAGAGTGAAAAAGAAGAAATGTAACAAATGATTTATGGTTTGGTTGTTGGTCTTGGGAAATCAAGCGTGAAGATTTGAAATGATCGTTATTGTGACTAGATGGATGGTTAAAGGTTTGTGGGTCTTGGAGATATTTTACTGCAAAGTTATGATGATGAGGCTTGTAGATAATTATTCTTTAGAAGGTGCTCATTGGGAACGTTTGAGGAATAGTTCTATAGGATGTTCGATTATTGGGATTCTTTTAGTTTGTACCTCAGTGAAGGTTGGGAACGAATAAGAATTCAGTGAGTAAACCGAATTTTGGAAAAATGTGCCATGAAGACTTGTTGGAGTAGCACATGGATAGGTAGCTGATGTAAATTAAGGTTTCATGAAATGAATTATCTCACCTGTAATTCAGACATTGTTATTATAGGGATATGCTAACGATACCAAGGCACTACTTGAGTGGATGTCATGGGGTTGTTATTGGGTTCATCAATCAAAAGAGTTAAATGTTTGTTTGGTAGGGAAGAATTGAGCATGAAATGGAAAAGTTTGGTGGGTACTAGTAAGGCTTGATTTATTGAAATCACTATAATGAGGAAAGACGAAGTATGAAGGCAAATTAGCTAAGCGAATAAAGGACTCTAGATATTGACCACATGGACGGTTGAATGACGGTAGAGGTGAAAAGTGGTTTGAGATATATTTTGGATGTAGAATATTTCATAGGAAGTGTGAAAATTAGAAGGAATTAAGATTTTGTTTGAAATCATTGAAGGAATTCTTAAGGATCAGAATAGCAAGCTTATTCGAAGGAAAGAAAGTTTAATAGAAAGAGGATAGACAAAAGAAAAATCAAGTTAGGGCGGAGGATACTTTGAGATACAACGCACAATAATGTGTACCAATTGTGACTGTCAAATAATAGATCAATTTCAGGAAATAAACATACAAGTGTAAGCTAAGGAATGATTTTGAAATAATGAAGATGTATCAAGGTTCAAGGTAGAAACTTAAGGTTTGTATCAATGGAGAAGTGATGGAGTGAATACAATTTGGTTGACCTGTCATAATGAAAAGATAATCATCAAGCTGCAAATAAAGGATGCGGCAAAATTGAGATGTATCAGAATGAATGTTGGCATTAGATGTTGGAAAATTATTTTTGAGTTTGTGCAGAATTACGAAGTATGTAAGAAATTGACTAGTGAAGCGTGAATTTGGGGCATTGGGCATGAGACAAATGTAGGTCTTAATAAATGCGTGAGATTCGAGTTGGATTTTGTGGGAGACGTGACTCTTGAAACGAAGCACTAAACCTGAAGGAAGTTATAATTAGACTAACAATTTGATAAAAACACCGTGGTTGGATGTAGTTGTGTGACTAAAGAAATCGAGGATTTGTGCGCAATTGAGAAATTAGGGAGTTGTCAGCGGTAACGATGGTTTGGTGCTCAGTATGTCGGTGTCGTGCTCAGTATGTCGGTGTCATACTCAATATTTCGATTTGGAACCTAGTGGATATATATGAGGTTATGTGACATAGTTTTGCGATTGCACTTCATCGATAGGATCAAAGTAATAGGGAAATACAGGAAACTCAATGGACCTTGAGAAGATTGTTGACCGCTTGTGCATTAGGATAAGCTCAAGTGTAAGATGCAAGGAGCGCTATAACAATTTGGTTAAGATAGTCTAAGCCACCATCATGGTTGTTGGCTACTTATTGACAAATTCAGGTATTGATCATCCTTAATATCTTGTTGATAGTAGACAAAATCATGTTGAATGGAACAGATGAGTCTTACCGGCTATGGTAGTGTGTAGAGTTATTAAGAACCCTATGAAAAAGGGTAGGCAACACTTTCTTCGAGTAGGTCGGGTGAAACAAGTTGTGACTTGTATGTTGAATTTGAGTACAAACCTAGTGTGGATTGTTACTTGTACTTTAAGTTTCGAGGACGAAACTAACTTTAGGGGGGTAGTAATGTAAGACCCATAGTTTTACATTATAATTTATGTATTTTGGTGTATTTTGGTTTTGAACTCTAAGGCTTTTTAGCCAAGTTATTGATATTTTGTGAGTTTAATGCCCAAAAATATCTATTGATGCCCCGATTAAAATTATTCGCCAATAAATAAATTAGATTAATTATGGTAAATCTTTTGTCGAAGAATAATTTATTTATGTTATAAAGAATTTAATATCGGACAGTTTTGTTAAAAATATCTCTGGTTGTTGAAAATTGTATCTGTCAATTGAGTTGCGACGAGAGTAGATATTTTTAACATAAAGTATTTTCATAATTGATGGCTGAAATGGTAATTTTATGAAATATCTAGATATTCTTAGATATTTGTTATTTATATATATATATATATATATATATATAAAGAAAGAAACGGAACCAAGGCTTCATTTTCGTTGTTTCCTTTTGCTTCAAGGAAAGGAACCAAGGCTTGGTGGGTGAGAAGACAAGGATTTTTCAGCTTCATTATTCTCCTTTGATTTAAAAACGAAGAAAAACGGTGTTGGGGTTTTCAAAACTGTCAAACGTAAACCTCCACGTTTCTTCTAGATCTAAGCTTTCTTTCGCGAAGAGATAGAAGGGAAAGTTGCTCACCTCCATGCTATGGTGCTAGTGAACAAACTTTAGAAGCGACGTCAACAGGGGAGATTTTATCAAAATTAATTACGGTACCGGGATCGCTCGTTAAAGCTATCGTTAAGGTAAGGGATCCTTCCAAATTTTTTGCTTGCATATAGGATACTATATGTGTGTTTTTGGAGTTAGAATTTTGTGAAATGGATGAGTGATTTTGTGAAAAAGGAATTTAATTCATTTATGTGTATTTTGATGAAATTAAATTTGATGTGTTTGAGGTGTGGTTTGTGAAAACTAATTTGGCGTGATTTGTGTTTGTAAGTTGTGGAAATATTTGGGTGCTTGATGATTGAGATTGGTGTGGTTTTGTGGAATTTTGATTGATTGAATTTAATGTGAATTATGGATTAAATTTGATGTGTGGTGACAAATGTTTGATTATGCTCTGTGTGAATTTGAAAATCATGAGTGTTAAATGAGTATTAAAATGGGGAATCTTTTAATATCTGCATTTACTTAATGATTGTTGTGGAAAGAGTCAGAGTATGCTCATGAATTTCATAGTACATGGTGACCGAATGAGCCATGGTGATAGTGGTGACCAGATGGGCAACGAGATGATTCCATGTGATTTGTTGGTTCAACTTATCCTTGCGGGGATTATCGCGTCATGTAAGGCTCGCGATAGACTACACATCTTTGGTAAATCATGCTGACCCGTGATAGGTGGCACCTCGGTAAATAGTACTATTGGCCTGTGATAGGTAGTACATTTACGATTTACGTTTTTAGTAAATCATGCTGACCGGTGAAAGGTGACACCTCGGTAATTTGGTACTATTGGTGTGTGATAGGCGGTACAATTACGATTTACGCCATTCGAGGAGGGTTTGGTTTGGAATTCTGAGTCCATGCATTTTGGCATATACGCATTGCATTAGGGTGCTTGGCACACGAGTCATGTTTGATTTAATGTTATGATTGTGTGTGTAAACTCAAGTTGTTGTTGTTGTTGTGATTGTACCATAATTGCTAAGTGTGATTGTTTGGACTTGTGTGTAAGTGTTGATTCATTGTGAAACCTTTTTAAAAGCTGATTTATATTGTTTTTGTTGTTTTCCTACTGTTTTTTTATGTGTATTCAATACAAGAGGCTTGTAGTCGAATACAGATGTCCTGATTTGGCTACTGACTTATGAAATAGTAGTGTAGTCGGATACAAGAGGCTTGTAGTCGAATACAGATCAAGAGTTAATAAAATACTCTAAACTTTTTTTTTAAACTCGGTTTAAGAGTAATTAAAAGAGTAACATTTTAAATTCTAACTTTTTTTAATTACAATCTATCTTTTTGCTCAAACTTTTTAACTTAGTTAAAATTTGAACTTTTTCACAACTTTAACAACTCTAAATTTTTTTGTAAAATTTCAACTTCACTTTAAACTCATTTATTTGAAAATAACTCATTACGTAACTCAAACACCTTAAATTTAATTACTTCCAATTCACACCAAAATCAATGAATTCAATTCCACAAAACACATATAGCATCTCAATTAAATTTGAAAAATTCAAACATAAATCACCCAATTTCAAAACTCCACATTTTTACACATAAACCACCTTAAATTCATTTGCTACAATCTCACACACAAATCTCACAAATTTCCACCACCACAAATACACATATAAAGTCCTATATGCAATCTAAAAGTTTGGAAGGAGTCCTTACCTCCGTTGCAGCTGTAACCACCGATTACGGCACCTCGATAAATTATGGTAAAATTTTAGCTCCCGTCATCGCTTCAAAAACTAACTCACTAGCACCATTGTGTGGCAAGGAGACACTTTACCATCTATCACTTCTCGAAAAGGAGCTTGGATCTAGAAGAAAAAGGAAGATTTGAGTTTTTTTTTTTTTTTGGTTTTTAATCACCAAACACTTTGTCTTTTTCACAAACAGAAAAGGAAGAAGAAGACTGTCCGGCAGCAGGGAAATGTTTCCTCTGCTTCCTTCTCTTGGTTCATATAAATATATATATATATAATAATTAAAAAAAAACAAACAAATATCTAACAACTCTTACACACATATCAATCTAATTAAATCAAAATATCTACTCTTGTCGCAACTCAATTGACATATGAGTTTCTCAACAACAAGTGACGTTTAAAAAAAACTATTCGATATTAAATTTTTCATAACATAATTAAATTATTCTCTGACAAATAATTTTAAGTGGTCTCAAAATATATATATGAAAATATATATAAATATTAAACATATTATTAACTCTAATAAAATATACTTTTGATATTCAATTCGCAAAATAAAATTCAATTGGGCTTAATGCCTAAGCAATTTAACACAAAAATTCCTAAAATCGCATAAATTAGAATTTTGAAATTGTAGGGTCTTACACTGCTAGTGGGGGAGCACTTGTCAATAAGACCCCCGAAGCCGCAAAGGCTTTAATTGAGAACCTGTCCATTAATTCTTAGCAGTTTACAACTAGAAGCAATTCTGTAGTGTTGA
Source organism: Cicer bijugum (assembly GCA_037974875.1). Lineage (NCBI taxonomy): Eukaryota > Viridiplantae > Streptophyta > Magnoliopsida > Fabales > Fabaceae > Cicer > Cicer bijugum. Next base: position 4,657,065 of record JBBPBT010000487.1, read on the forward strand.
CAAGGAGTGTAAACGAAATTCAAGCTTCTTCCGACAAGAATTTAGAAGACAAACTTGATGAGCTTACATCTTTAGTAAAAAAATTAGAAATAGGTAAAACCCAAGCAGTGGTATGTGGTATTTGCATTTCTCTAGAGCATTCAACAAATTCATGTCCTACATTGCAAGAAGATCCAATTGTTGATGCCCGTCAAGCATATATAGCAAATATATATAATCCTGAAGCCAACTGTGATATGTCATCTAATACGTACAATCCTAGTTGGAGAAACCATCCCAACGTAAGATGAGGGAATTTATCTGCACAACAACAACCTAGGCAGCAGCAGCAAAATATTCCACAACAGCAAAACAATGCACCTTCATTGGAGGACCTCGTTAAGCAATTGGATGTCTAGAATCTCCAATTTCAACAAAGAACAAATTCCACCATTCAAAATTTGGAAACAAAGATTGGTTTAGCTAGCCACTTCAATTAATCAATTGCAGACTTATGGGTCAAACCAATTACCTGCATAGTCAGTAGTAAATCCAAATGCTCCCAATGTCAGTGCAGTCACATTGAGGTATGGGAAAGCTGCTAATATACCAAAGGTACCTGAAACTACTGTGAAAAATGACAAGGTTGTTGAGGACACTTTGATACCTGAAACTGTTGATGTTGAGCAAAATATACCACTTCATTTTCCTCAAAGGGCAATGAAGACTAAGAAAATGGACAAGGCAAATAGGGACCAAGAGATCCTAGATACATTTAGGAATGTGGAAGCGAACATTCCTCTCCATGAAGTAATTAAACAGATTCCAAGAAATACAAAATTTCTAAAAGAGTTGTGCACACACAAGAGAAGGATAAAAGGTAATGAAAGAGTAAACATGGAGTGAAATGTTTCAGTCCTCATTCAGCCTATGCCTCAAAAAATGCAAAGATTTGGGAAATTTTTCCATTATGTGTACCATAGGCAACAGGCAATTTAAAAATGTTATGTTAGATTTTGGAGCTTCCATTAATGTTACGCCTACATCTATTTTTAACTCTCTTACTCTTGTACCTTTACAAAGTACATGTGTTACCATTCAATTGGCGAATAGGAGCAACGCTCGTCCTACTGGACTTGTGGAGGATGTACTTGTTCGAGTTAATGAATTGATATTTCTTGCAGATTTTTACATTTAGTACATGGAAAGAGAGAATAAGTCTAACAGGCCACCTGTCATCTTAGACATACTATTCTTGAAAACTGCTAGAACAAAAATTGATGTGCATGTTGGAACTCTATCCATGGAATTTCGTGATAGCATTATAAAATGTAACATATTTTATGCTATGAGACACCCCATGGAAGAGCATACAATTTTTCAAATTGAAGTGCTTCCTGATATGGTTGACGACTGATCATAGCATTCGAGCACATGTTTTTAGCTTTTTAGTTCGGTATTTTAATAGCTCTTTATAGCTTATATTGATAGTTTTAGTTTGTTTCTAAACTCCACGTCGAATTTGAATTATAATCTTATTATTTGCATTTTAATTTTATTATTTGTATTTTGATTCTTCCTCGCTCTACAGGCCATAACTTGAGCTCTAAATATTGGATTGGCACATATGAGCAGGCGTTCAAAAGATACAAATCTGAGCTACAACCTTTGTGTTGGAAGAAAAGACTAATTTCGAATTTTACTAGGCCTAAATTGCAGATTTTGTAATCTAGACTTTTATAATAATTTTAATTAGCGGGTCACTTGTTTTTAAACCCTAGACCCTAAAACCCAATATCAAGTACTATACATTGGCAGTTTTGTTTCTTTTCTACAGACGGAAAAATTAGGATTCAAATTGCTACAAGAAATAAATAGTTTTTATTTTAATTTCATGGAAGGCTACTTTTATATGATTCATGATTCTATTCTTGTTTATTTGATTATATTGACATTTTAATTTCTTAAATTGTATTTCAAAAGGATTGACTAAATTTATTTGACATAATTTGGTTTCAGTTTCTAATTTAATTGAATGATAATTTTGCGACGCTTGATCGTTAATTGTAATATTTTGATGATTGTGATGCTTAATCCAATCAAAGAAATGAAATTCACATAGGATTGATTACGCTTGTTTGATCAATTATATAGTCAAATAAGAATAGAATCACAAATTAGAAACTAAACTCATTGATAGAATATGTGATAGGTCTGAAACTCGAATAAGTGGATTAATCTTTTTGCTCATATGTTAAATCAAAAATTTAAAAAAAACCCTTTTTAAATTCAATTTTCAATTATGTTATTATTATTATATCAGACTCTATTTACATTTATCAATTGTATTTGACTCGTGTGTGACAGCGGATAAAATTGACGTTGTTGCCAGGACCCTTTGATAATGATATTAACCATGTTTTCAGGCGACTGTCTCAGATTTCTCCAAAATTTCACCAGAAAATAGAAGAAAGGAATTCGTACAAGGAACTTATATGGGAACGACGGTCAAAATCCCAAAATCCTTCGTTTATACCCTTTTTGTAATTTTTTGAAATTTTCATATTCTCCAAAAATTCCCAAAAAATTTGCATTCCCTTTATTTGATTTTTAGAAATTTTTGGTGGTATTTTTATATATTTTGGATTTTATTTGATAGGGTTTTCGATTTTTCACTTCAATTTTAGCATTAGGGACATTGTTGGAATTTTCACAATTGTTATTTTGCATTGCATTGTTATGATGATGCATGACTAGGGCTATATCTGTGAATCTTCATTCTCTTGAACCTAAAATAGATAGGACATTTCATTTACATCGTAGACTTAATAGAGCTGCAAGTGTACGAGTTAGAGTCAAATACTAAAATTGACAACTTGTTGCAAAATATGGTTGATGCGAATAACAGAACCTTAAGACAACTTGTAGCACCTAATGTAAATTATAATGCATTATGTATCACATATCACGAAGTTATTGTACCATTTGAACTTACATCTGGTTTAATACACTTGCTTCCAAAGGTTAATGGTCTTGTAGGTGACGATCCCCACAAACACTTGAAGGAATTTCATGTTGTGTGTTCTACCATGAAGCCTCAAGGAGTCACAGAAAACCACATTAAACTGAGAGTCTTCCCATTTTCACTCCAAGATGTTGTTAAGGACTTGTTATACTACCTTCAACCTAGTTCTGTTACAAGTTGAAATGATCTCAAGATATTGTTTCTAGAAAAATTATTCCCTGCCTCAAGAGCTGCTTAAATCAAAAAAGAGATATGTGGCATCAAATAGATTGACAAGGAATCATTACATGAGTATTGGGAGAGATTCAAGAAATTAGTGCCAAGCTGTCCTCATTACCAGATTTCTAAACAATTGCTCATCCAATATTTTTATGAAGGCTTGCTACCTATGGATAGAAGCATTTTTGATGTTGCTAGTGGGGGAGCACTTGTCGATAAGACCCCAGAAGCGGCAAGGGCTTTGATTGAGAACATGTTCGTTAATTCTCAGTAGTTTACAACTAGAAGCAATTCACCAGTTGTCTGCACAGTCAGTAGTAAATCCAAATGCTCCCAAATGTCAATGCAATTACAATGAGGTATGGGAAAGCTGTTGACATACTAAAGGTACCTAAAACTGCAGTGAAAAATAACAAAGTTGTTGAGGATACTTTGATATCTAAAACTGTTGATGTTGAGCAAAATATACCACTTCCTTTTCTGCAAATGACAATGAAGACTAACAATGTAACACCCCGATTTTCAATGCGAGGGTGTATTTTTTTTTTTCAAATGAAATTAAAATAAAACAGAGAAACAAATAAGGAAATACATTTGGATAAATATTTAAGTCATTAAAATTTACAAGAAGCAGAAAAGTTTTTCGAAATATGAATCCAAAGCATTTACACATCAAGAAGCGGTACATGGAATCCATCTAAAATAACATGTCATGGTGACAATATTAGTACATGTACAGTCTTCCAATTTAAAATAAAAGCAACCCAAAAGAAAGACATTTGTTTCCTCCATGTCAACCTAATCTGATCATTCTACCAAAAAAAAAAAACAATAGCTATACACCTTGAGTGATCTCCACGCGCCCCGTAAGATCCTCCTAACATAGCTCCAGTCAAGCATTCCCATCTACATTCCCATCCGTAGGGTACAAACCTGTAGGATTGTCCTGGCTCTCATCTGAGTGCAAAGCCCAGATTTCCACAATAGTTGTATAGGTCACTACCGAAATTAACAGTTAACACATAACATTTAAGTTTTTAAATGCACAAATAACCTTTCCACTTAGCATGCACCTTAAAAGGTTTTTCCATATGCTAAAAGTTCATACAATGCTTACCAAATGAAAATGAAATCAAAATAAAGTTCTCAATCCATCAAGTAATACATAACTAACACAAACATTGATAAATCAATTGAGCAATCGATTATCTAACTCAAAATAAGAATTTCTACTGAGCCAATCGATTTTGTCAGTTTTGCTAAGTTCTTGTATGGCCAAATCGATTTTGTCAGTTTTTCTAAAATCCTATATGGCCAAATCGATTTCCCAATCGATTTTTTCAGTTTTGTTGAGTTCCTGTATGGCCAAATTGATTTCCAAATCGATTTCTTAAATGGTTTTGAAAAACATATTATAAAATCGATTGGCAAATCGATTTTGTCAAATTAGCGAAGTCCCTGTAACTCATCCAATCGATTGGGAAATCGATTTCCCTGCATATTCTTCTAAAAATACATAAACTAACTCAATCACATTCGTACACAACTCCAAATCTTAACACTTAGCAATTCCCACACAATCACCACGACATTATGAGCTTCGAAATAGTTTTGCAATCAAACATGCTATCACACAGTTCCAAAACATAAATCTTAGTAAAATCAACACAATCACAATGACATCTCAAGTTCAAACACTCAATCATAAACTTGAATCAAACACACTTACACACAATCTGTTCCAAAACATAGCACTTAGTAATATCATCACAATCATAAATTTGAATCAAACACACTTACACATAATTTCAAAACATAACACTTAGCAAGATCAACACAATCATAAATTTGAATCAAACACGACTCGTGTGCGAAGCACCCTAATGCAATGCGTACATGCCAAAATGCATGGACTCGAAATTCCAAATCAAAACCCTCCTCGAAGGGTCGTAAATCATAATTGTACCGAGGTGCCACCTATCACGGGTCAGCACGATTTACTAAAAAGCGTAAACCATAAATGTACTGCCTATCACGGGCCCGTACCGTTTACCAAGGTACCACCTATCACGGATTTGCATGGTTTACTAAAAAGAACATAAATTGTAAATGTACCGCCTATCACATGACAAAGTACTCTTTACCAAGGTGCCACCTATCACGGGTCTGCACAATTTACAAAAAACCGTAAATCGTAAATGTGCCGCCTATCACGGACCAAAGTACTATTTACCAAGGTGCCACCTATCACGGATCTGCACAATTTACAAAAAACGTAAATCATAAATGTACCGCCTATCACAGGCCAAAGTACTATTTATCAAGGTGCCACCTATCACGGGTCTGCACGATTTACAAAAAGCATGAAAATGCATGAGCATATGCTGACTCCATCCACAACAATCGTTAAGCAAATGCAGATATTAAAAGATTCCCCATTTTTAATACTCATTTAACTTAAACGATTTTCACAACAAATATTAAACAAACAGAAATATTAAGAGATTCCCCATTCTTAATACTCTTTTAATTTAAACGATTTTCACAACAAACATTAAGCAAACAGAAATATTTAGAGATTCCCCATTTTTAATACTCTTTTAACCTAACGATTTTCAAAACAAACATTAAGTAAACAAGACATTAAGAGATTCCCCATTCTTAATACTTGTAACACCCCTTTTTTCAAAGAGAGGGTGTATTTTTTTTTTTCCAAAAGAAATTAAAATAAAACAGAGAAATAAATAAGGTAACACCTTTGGATAAATAATTAAGTCATTATAATTTACAAGCAGCGGAAAAACTTCTCAAAACAACTAAACACCCTGAATGATCTCCACGCGCCCCGTGAGATCCTCCTAACGTAGCTCCAATCAAGCATTCCCATCCGTAGGGTACGAACCGGTAGGATCATCCTGGCTCTCATCTGAGGGCAAAGCCCAGATTTCCACAATAGTTGTAAAGGGTCACCAACCGAAATTAACAGTTAACACATAACATTTAAGTTTTTAAATGCACAAAATATCCTCTCAACTAAGCATGCACCTTAAAAGGATTTTCCATATGCTAAAAGCTCATATAATGCTTGCCAAATGTAAATGAAATCAAATAGAGTTCTCAATCCATCAAGTAATACGTAACTCACCAAAACATTGATATATCAATTGAGCAATCAAATATCTAACTGAAAATAAGATTTTCCACTAAGCCAATCGATCGGGGAAATCAATTTCCTGAAAGTTTTGAGTGAAAACTGCATTCTGGGCTTAAATCAATCGATTGGGTAAATCGATTGACTCAATCGATTGGGTAAATTGATTGACAGACAGAGCCCCTGTATTTAATCCAATCGATTGAGCAAATCGATTTCGTGAAAGACAGAGCCCCTGTAATGAATCCAATCGATTTGGCAAATCGATTTCTTAAATGGTTTTGAAAAACATATTACAAAATCGATTGGGTAAATCGATTTCGTGAAAAACAGGGCCCCTGTAACTCATCAAATCGATTGGGTAAATCGATTTCCCTGTGTATTCTTTCAAAAATTCATAAACAAACACAATCAGATTCATACATAATCCCAAATCTTAACACTTAGCACTGATAACGCAATCGCTACAACAACATGAGTTTTGAAATAGTATTGCAATTAAACATGCTATCACCAAATTCCAAAAACATAACATTTAACACTTACGAAACAATTACTACAACATCAGGAGTTTTGAAATGGTATTGCAATCGACATGTTATCACCAAATTCCCAAACATAACACTTAACACTTATAACACAATTACTACAACATCATGAGTTTCGAAATGGTATTGAAATCAACATGTTATCACCAAATTCCAAAACATAACACTTAACACTTATAACACAATACCCACACGAACAAAATGAACCAACAATTCACAATTTACCAGGGTGTAGTCTCTCACGAACAAACACCTGTGCAGTCTCTCACGGACAAACACAATTCACCAAGAAACGTAAGTCGTAAACGCACCACCTATCACGGGTCAGTACTGTTTACCGAGGTGCCACCTATCACGGGTCATCACAACTTCCCAAACGTAAATCGTAAACGTACCACCTACCACGGGTCAGTACTGTTTACCGAGGTGCCACCTATCACGGGTCAGCACGATTTACCAAACGAAAAAGCGTAAGTCGTAAGGGTACCACCTATCACGGGTCAGCACTGCTCACCGAGGTGCCACGTATCACGGGTCAGCACAACCTACCAAACGTAAATCGTAAATGTACCACCTATCCCGGGTCATTACTGTTTACCGAGGTGCCACCTATCACGGGTCAGCATGATTTACCAAACGAAAAAGCGTAAGTCGTAAGGGTACCACCTATCATGGGTCAGCACTGCTTACCGAGGTGCCACCTATCACGGGTCAGCACAACCTTAAGAGATTCCCCATTCTTAATACTTATTTATCTTAAACGATTTTCAAAACAAATATTAAGTAAACGAGACATTAAGAGATTCCCCATTCTTAATTCTCATTTAACTTAAACGATTTTCCAAAAACAAACATTAAGTGAACGGGACATTAAGAGATTCCCCATTCTTAACGCACAGTTAACCTAAACGATTTTTAAACAAACAAACACACATTAAGTAAACAAGATATTAAGAGATTCCCCATTCTTTATACTTATTTAACTTAATGGTTTTCAAATCCCACACAGAACAAACTCAAACATATTAACGAATTTAATACACAACTCACGCCAAAACACAACAATTCATTTCCCCACGAAAATCATTTTTACGACGACATTAAGTAAACGCAGATATCAAGAGATTCCCAATTCTCAATACTCATTTAACTTAACGATTTTCACAACAAAACATTCAGTAAACAATCATTAAGAGATTCCCCATTCTTAATACTCATTTCACTGAAACCACATTCAAAAACAAACATTAAGTAACTAAGACATTAAGAGATTCCCCATTCTTAACGCCCAGTTAACTTAAACGATTTTCAAAACAACATTAAGTAACCGAGACATTAAGAGATTCCCCATTCTTAATGCCCAGTTAACTTAAACGATTTTCAAACAAACAAACACACATTAAGTAAACAAGACATTAAGAGATTCCCCATTATTAATACTCGTTTAACTTAATGGTTTTCAAATTCCACGGAAAACCAAATTTCATATTCAATCCATACTTCACTCCAAATCATTTTCCACACAAACCACACAAAACAAACTCAAACATACTTTCACATTCAATCCATAATTCACACCAAATCATTTTCCACACAGACCACACAAAACACATCTCAAGTTTCATCAGTATTAACTAAGAACACGTAAAAACAACGAACACAAATCAAAACAATCCACCACTCAAACACACAAGTTTCATTCACTCAAAATCATACATAATTGAGTTTAAATTCATTTTCCACAAAGCATTCATCAATATAACCAAAACCTAACTCTAAGATTTTACCCATAAAGCCTTAGAATACATTTTCCCAAATCAATACTCTAACCCTAACAAAATTTTTTTCCACACAACTACAGTTAAGGCCCTAAATGCAAACTAAAAGTTTGGAAGGAGCCATTACCTTCACTTTAGCTTTTTCGTTCGATTTCGGTACTGTGAGCAAATCCGGTAAAAATCTCCGCTCGCAACGCCGCTTCCAAAGTTAGCTCACTAGCTCCGTAGTGTAGTGGTGAGCAACTTTCCCTTCTATCACTTCTTGAAACGACGCTTAGATCTAGATGAAACGGGGAGATTTGAGTTTGAATCCCTAATACCATTTTTCTCCGTTTTTGAATCAAAGAGGAAGAGTGAAGTTGAGAAATCCTTGTCCTATCACCCACTATCAATTTTGAACTCGATGGAAAGAAAAGAAAGCAAAAATGAGCAACAATGGAGGAAGGGAGAATAAGCTTGGCGCGAGGCAGAGGAAGAGGATGGAAAATTGTGTTTTCTCTCCTTTCTCTTTTCTTCCTTTTTCCTTCCTTCCCATTTCTTTATATATAAACATATATATATATATATATATATATTAATAATAATTAACAAATATCTCCAAAACTTTAGATATTTATTAAATTACCCTTTCACCCGTAACGCATTAAACTCTTCGCAAAAGATTCGCCGCAGTTAATTTAATTTATTTATCGACGAGTAATTCTAATCGACATCAAATATCTTCTTGGTCATATAAACTCCAAAATATTAATAAGTTTGGCTAAAAAGCCTCTAAGTTCAATACCAAAAACACACCAAAATACATAAAGTACACTTAAAAATTATGGGTCTTACATTACTACCCCCTAAAATTAGTTTCGTCCTCGAAACTATGCGTCGATAAATAACTCTGGGTGTTGTTCTCTCATCTTACTCTCCAGTTCCCAAGTCGCGTCTCCAGTAATTGGGTTCCAAATCACCTTGACTAACGAAACATCCTTGGTCCTCAATCGCTTGATCTTCCTGTCATCAATTCTCACCGGTGGTACTTCGAATGACAAGTTATCCTTTAGCTGGATTGTGTCTGGTTCGATCACATGAGATGGATCTGCAAGATATTTCCTCAATTGTGACACATGAAACACATCATGGATATTGGACAGTATCGGAGGCAATGCAATCCGAAAAGCGACGGGCCCAATTCGTGCAGAAATTTGATATGGTCCAATGAATTTCAAAGTCAACTTCTTCGATTTCAATGCTCTACCAACTCCAGTAGTAGGTGTGACTCTCAGAAATACATGGTCACCATGTTCGAATTCCAAAAGTCTGTGTCGCTTGTCCGCATAACGATCCTGTGAAGTCTTCATTTTCTCCTTGATCTTCCTTACTTTAGTTGTAGTCTGTTGAACCATCTCTGGTCTGACGATCATATTTCCACCGTCCTTATACCAACACAAGGGCGTCTAACACTTGCGCCCATATAAAGCCTCATATGGTGCCATTCCAATACATGCGTGGAAACTATTGTTGTAGGTGGACTCACTCAACGGAAGTACGTCATCCCAACTTCCTCTATCATCTAATACACATGCTCTCAACAGATCCTCCAGGGACTGATTCGTCCTTCCAGTCTGTCTGTTCGTTTGTGGATGGTAAGCTGAACTCAATCGTAGTTTCATTCCCAACGCTTCGTGCAATGCACCCCAAAAATGTGATGTGAACTTCAGATCACAGTCTCACAATTTCGACAATGTAATCTCACAATTTCGACAATGTAGACCTCTGTTAGCTGATCTACCTTATAGGTGGTCCTTACTGGCAAAAGTGTGCGGATTTAGTCAGTCGATCCACTATCACCCATATAGAATCATTCTTTCTCCTTGTTTTTGGCAATCCAGTTATAAAGTCCGTAGAAATGCTGTCCCACTTCCACTCAGATATATCTAGTGGTTGCAACACCCCAGCAGGTCGCTGATCTTCCACCTTTGGAGCCTTGCAATTCTTTGCAAAGTGCCCTGGTTTATGGCAATTGTAGCAAGTAGGACTGTTAAAGGTACAAGCATAAGCATAATGTCCCTCTTCTCCACATTGGAAACATCGTATCCCTTGTCCCACTTGTCCCCAAAAGTCTTGGTTCCCTGGGTTATTCTGTCCCCCGTTGTTATCATGTGGTCGATTATAAGGTTTAGCAGCTTGTTTTCCCTTGTTCTGATACTTCACCCGACTAGGCCCTCCTGAGTTAAAATTCCCTCCTCGGCTAGCTCTCTTATTCTTCATATCCTCAACTTCTCTACATTTTTCCACAAGAACATGGAAACGTTGCATTCCCAAGGGTAAGATAGAGTCTTGAATCTCATACTTTAGTCCGTCTTGGAAACGATGACACAAGAATGGCTCGTCAATCTCTTCACGGAAAAATCTGAAATGCCTTGATAGTGTTTCAAACTTAGCAGCGTATTCGCCCACGGTCATGTTCCCCTGATGCAGTCTCAGGAAATCATCACCCAGTCTAGTCCTGGTACTCATCGGGAAGTATTTGTCTAAAAACTTCCTTTTGAAAGATTCCCAATTCACCTCCTCATGAGCTGATCTCATCAACAATCTGGTACTCCTCCACCAGTACTCGGCATCTCCTAGTAGCATATACGTGGCATAGTTGACCTTCACTCCCGCCTGACAGTTAATCATTTCGAAGATCTTCTCCACTTCTTGGATCCAATGATCTGCTTTCTCTGAATTCTCATGCCCCTCAAACTTGGGAGGATTGTAACGACGAAAGTCTTTTAATCCTCTTGACTCTGCAGCACGGATCTCTCTTTCCCTCTTTTCGAGATCAGGTTGAGTCTTGGCAGCAGTTTGTGCAGCAACAGAAGCAGCCATGTTATTCATAGCCTCTGCCATTCGATCATCCCTATTGGCATTGGCTCTCAGAACGTCATTCCTTCTTGGCGGCATGGTTTACCCATAAAACCATCATCAAGTAGAGTCTTAACACTACTTCAATTAATTCCAAAAATAACTTCCGACCACATCAGCACATAATAATTATTCTAAACTTGACAACTCAAACCACCTAAACCGACACATGATCAGACAACAACTACTAACCTACAATCTAGAACTAAAGGTTCCACAGCCCCCAAAGAAAACCAAATCAAAGCTCTGATACCACAATGTAACACCCCGTTTTTCAAAGCGAGGGTGTATTTTTTTTGTCCAAAAGAAATTAAAATAAAACAGAGAAATAAATAAGGTAACACCTTTGGATAAATAATTAAGTCATTATAATTTACAAGCAGCGGAAAAAGTTCTCAAAATATGAATTCAAAATATTTACATAACAAAGGTGATACAGTCTCAATCCATCAAGCAATACGTAACTCACCAAAACATTGATATATCAATTGAGCAATCAATTATCTAACTCAAAATAAGATTTTCCACTAAGCCAATCGATCGGGGAAATCAATTTCCTGAAAGTTTTGAGTGAAAACTGAATTCTGGGCTTAAATCAATCGATTGGGTAAATCGATTGACTCAATCGATTGGGTGAATCGATTGACAGACAGAGCCCCTGTATTTAATCCAATCGATTGAGCAAATCGATTTCGTGAAAGACAGAGCCCTTGTAATGAATCCAATCGATTTGGCAAATCGATTTCTTAAATGGTTTTGAAAAACATATTACAAAATCGATTGGGTAAATCGATTTCGTGAAAAATAGGGCCCCTGTAACTCATCAAATCGATTGGGTAAATCGATTTCCCTGTGTATTCTTTCAAAAATTCATAAACAAACTCAATCACATTCATACATAATCCCAAATCTTAACACTTAGCACTGATAACGCAATCGCTACAACAACATGAGTTTCGAAATAGTATTGCAATTAAACATGCTATCACCAAATTCCAAAAACATAACATTTAACACTTATGACACAATTACTACAACATCAGGAGTTTTGAAATGGTATTGCAATCAACATGTTATCACCAAATTCCAAAACATAACACTTAACACTTATAACACAATACCCACACGAACAAAATGAACCAACAATTCACAATTTACCAGGGTGTAGTCTCTCACGGACAAACACCTGTGCAGTCTCTCACGGACAAACACCTGTGCAGTCTCTCACGGACAAACACAATTCACCAAGAAACGTAAGTCGTAAACGTACCACCTATCACGGGTCAGTACTGTTTACCAAGGTGCCACCTATCATGGGTCAGCACAACTTACCAAACATAAATCGTAAACGTACCACCTATCACGGGTCAATACTGTTTACCGAGGTGCCACCTATCACGAGTCAACACGATTTACCAAACGAAAAAGCGTAAGTCGTAAGGGTACCACCTATCACGGGTCAACACTGCTTACCGAGGTGCCACCTATCACGGGTCAGCACAACCTACCAAACGTAAATCGTAAATGTACCACCTATCCCGGGTCAGTACTGTTTACCGAGGTGCCACCAATCACGGGTCAGCACGATTTACCAAACGAAAAAGCGTAAGTCGTAAGGGTACCACCTATCACGGGTCAGCACTGCTTACCGAGGTGCCACCTATCACGGGTCAGCACAACCTTAAGAGATTCCCCATTCTTAATACTTATTAAACTTAAACGATTTTCAAAACAAATATTAAGTAAACGAGACATTAAGAGATTCCCCATTCTTAATTCTCATTTAACTTAAACGATTTTCCAAAAACAAACATTAAGTGAACGAGACATTAAGAGATTCCCCATTCTTAACGCCCAGTTAACCTAAACGATTTTCAAACAAACAAACACACATTAAGTAAACAAGATATTAAGAGATTCGCCATTCTTAATATTTATTTAACTTAATGGTTTTCAAATCCCACACAGAACAAACTCAAACATATTAACGAATTTAATACACAATTCACGCCAAAACACAACAATTCATTTCCCCACGAAAATCATTTTTACGACGACATTAAGTAAATGCAGATATCAAGAGATTCCCCATTCTCAATACTCATTTAACTTAACGATTTTCACAACAAAACATTCAGTAAACAAGTCATTAAGAGATTCCCCATTCTTAATACTCATTTCACTGAAACCATTTTCAAAAACAAACATTAAGTAACTAAGACATTAAGAGATTCCCCATTCTTAACGCCCAGTTAACTTAAACGATTTTCAAAACAACATTAAGTAACCGAGACATTAAGAGATTCCCCATTCTTAATGCCCAGTTAACTTAAATGATTTTCAAACAAACAAACACACATTAAGTAAACAAGACATTAAGAGTTTCCCCATTCTTAATACTCGTTTAACTTAATGGTTTTCAAATTCCACGCAAAACCAAATTTCACATTCAATCCATACTTCACTCCAAATCATTTTCCACACAAACCACACAAAACAAACTCAAACATACTTTCACATTCAATCCATAATTCACACCAAATCATTTTCCACACAGACCACACAAAATACATCTCAAGTTTCATCTGTATTAACTAAGAACACGTCAAAACAACGAACACAAATCAACACAATCCACCACTCAAACACACAAGTTTCATTCACTCAAAATCATACATAAATGAGTTTAAATTCATTTTCCACGAAGCATTCATCAATATAACCAAAACCTAACCCTAAGATTTTACCCATAAAGACTTAGAATACATTTTCCCAAATCAATACTCTAACCCTAACAAAATTCTTTTCCACACAACTACAGTTAAGGCCCTAAATGCAAACTAAAAGTTTGGAAGGAGCCCTTACCTTCACTTTAGCTTTTTCGTTCGATTTCGGAACCGTGAGCAAATCCAGTAAAAATCTCCGCTCGCAACGCCGCTTCCAAAGTTAGCTCACTAGCACCGTAGTGTAGTGGTGAGCAACTTTCCCTTCTATCACTTCTTGAAACGACGCTTAGATCTAGATGAAACGGGGAGATTTGAGTTTGAATCCCTAATACCGTTTTTCTCCATTTTCGAATCAAAGAGGAAGAGTGAAGTTGAGAAATCCTTGTCCTATCACCCACTATCAATTTCGAACTCCAAGGAAAGAAAAGAAAGCAAAAATGAGCAACAATGGAGGAAGGGAGAATAAGCTTGGCGCGAGGCAGAGGAAGAGGATGGAAAATTCTGTTTTCTCTCCTTTCTCTTTCTTTCCTTTGTTTTTCTTTTCTTCCTTTTTCCTTCCTTCCCATTTCTTTATATATAAACATATATATTAATAATAATTAACAAATATCTCCAAAACTTTAGATATTTATTAAATTACCCTTTCACCCGTAACGCATTAAACTCTTCGCAAAAGATTCGCCGCAGTTAATTTAATTTATTTATCGACGAGTAATTCTAATCGACATCAAATATCTTCTTGGTCATATAAACTCCAAAATATTAATAACTTTGGCTAAAAAGCCTCTGAGTTCAATACCAAAAACACACCAAAATACATAAAGTACACTTACAAATTATGGGTCTTACAATACTCATTTAACTTAAACGATTTTCCAAAACAAACATTAAGTAAACAAGACATTAAGAGATTCCCCATTCTTAATACACATTTAACTTAAACGATTTTCCAAAACAAACATTAAGTAAACAAGACATTAAGAGATTCCCCATTCTTAATACTCATTTAACTTAAACGATTTTCCAAAACAAACATTAAGTAAACAAGACATTAAGAGATTCCCCATTCTTAATACTCATTTAACTTAAACGATTTTCCAAAACAAACATTAAGTAAACAAGACATTAAGAGATTCCCCATTCTTAATACTCATTTAACTTAAACGATTTTCCAAAACAAACATTAAGTAAACAAGACATTAAGAGATTCCCCATTCATAATACTCATTTAACTTAAACGATTTTCCAAAAAAAACATTAAGTAAACAAGACATTAAGAGATTCCACATTCTTAATACTCATTTAATGTAATGGTTTCAAATCCCAGACAAAACAAACTCAAACATATTATCAAATTCAATCCACGATTTACACCAAAACACATCAATTCAATTCTCCACAGAATCCAACAATACACATATCAAATTTCATCAGTATTAATTAAGAACACGTCAAACACGACGAACACAAATTAACACAACCCACCACTCAAACACAACAAGTTTCATTTACTCAAAATCATACAAAAATGAGTTTCAATTCATTTTCCACGATACTTTCATCAATATCCCCAAAACCTAACTCTAAGATTTTACCCATAAAGCCTTAGATTCATTTTCCCAAATCAATACTCCAACCCTAACAAAATTCCTTTCCACACAACCACAGATAAGGCCCTAAATACAAACTAAAAGTTTGGAAGGAGCCCTTACCTTCACGTTAGCTGTAACGTGCGATTAAAGTACCGCGAGTAAATCCGGTAAAATCTCCGCCCGCAACGTCGCTTCCAAAGTTGGTTCCCTAGCACCGTAGTGTGGTTGTGAGCAACTTTCCCTTATATCTCTTCGTGAAACGAAGCTTAGATCTAGGTGAAATGGGGAGGTTTGTGTTTGACGGTTTTTGATATCTCTATCTCTGTTTTCGAATCCGAGAAGGAGGAAGGAGTTGGGAACTTGATCTTTCTCACCCACTAGCCTTGGGTTTCAATTTTCGAATTCAAAGGAAGAAAGAAAAACGAAAATGGAGGAAGGAGGGAAAGGCTTCGCGTGAGGCAGTGAGAGGAAGGAGATGGAAAATGTTTTATGTTTTCTTCTAGTTTTCCTTTCTTCTAATTTCCTTTCCTTCTATTTCCTTTTCTTTCTTTTCTATTTATCTCCTTTTTCCCTCCACACAAACATATATATATATATATATATATTAATTATAATTAACAAGTATCTCAAAATATCTCGATATTTGTTAAATTAACAAATATCTCAAAATATCTCGATATATTAATTATAATTAACAAATATCTCAAAATATTTAAAATGCATAAAGTATAATTTAAAATTATGGGTCTTACAAACAAAATGGATGAGGCAGATAGGGACAACGAGATCCTGAATACATTTAGGAAGGTGGAAGTGAATATACCCCTCCTTGAAGCAATTAAACAGATTTCAAGATATGCAAAAAATCTAAAAGATTTTTGCACACACAAGAGAAGGTTAAAAGGTAACGAAAGAGTAAAACATGGGGTGAAATGTTTCAGCCCTCATTCAGCCGATGCCTTAGAAATGCAAATATCCAAGAACTTTTTCCATTCCATGTACCATATGCAATAGTCAATTTGAAAATGTTACGTTAGATTTAGGAGCTTCCATTAATTTTATGCCTACATCTATTTTTAACTCTCTTACTCTTATACCTTTACAAAGTACAGGTGTTACCATTCAATTGGCAAATAGGAGCAATGCTCGTCCTGCTGGACTTATGGAGGATGTACTTGTTTGAGTTAATGTATTGGTATTTCTTGCAGATTTTTACATTCTATACATGGATGGCGAGAATAAGTCCAATAGAGCGCCTATCATCTTAGGTAGACCATTCTTGAAAACTGCCAAAACAAAATTGTTGCGCATGTTGGAAATCTATTTCCATGGAATTTGGTGATAGCATTGTAAAATTTAACATCTTTGATGCTATGAAACACCCCATGAAAGAGCATTCTATTTTTCAAATTGAATTGCTTGTTGATTTGGTTGATGACATTGACCTTGATATGTTTGCTATTGATTTTCCTTCATTGTCTGATTTTGATGATACTTATACATGTCAATTATGTACAGATACTCAATTGTGCTATATGTGTGCTGAGATCGAAGTTGCCTTGTAGGTTGATCATTGTGTTGATATTGATATTTCTACTAACATAATTGATTTTGAAGACTTAGCTTTGGCCACTGGTGTTGTACCTTATGTTGAGCAGCCACCGACTGTAGAACTTAAACGACTTCCTCAAAAATTGAAATATGCATATTTATAAGGTAGTGGCATGTTACGTGTGATTATTTCAACCAAACTTGAAGATGAACAGGAAGAGAAGTTGTTGCATATTTTGAGAAAACACAGGAAGGAAATCGGATGGACGTTGGCTTATATTCCTGGTATTAGCCCATCCATGTGTATGCATACGATACTATAGGAGGATATGGTAAAATCAGTCAGGCAACCCCAAATGCGACTTAAACCATTAATTCTGGAAGTTGTAAAAAAAAGAAGCGACCAAGCTCTTGCAAGCATGCATTATATACCCCATCTCTGATAGTCATTAGGTGAGTTTGGTGCAGGTAGCCCTTAAGAAAACTGGACTCACAGTGGTTAAAAATGAAAATAATGAACTTTATCGCCACACGAGTGCCGAACAGTTGGAGGGTATGCATCAATTACAGGAGACTAAACCAAGCAACTAGAAATGATCATTTTCCTTTACCATTCATTGATCAGATGCTTGAACGGTTGGTAGGTAAGTTACATTATTGTTTTCTTGATGGTTTTTCTGGTTATTTTCATATCCATACTGCACCAGAGGACCCAAAAAAGACCATGTTCACTTGCCCTTTCGGCACATTTGCCTATAGGAGGATGCTTTGTGGCCTATGCTCTTGGCACTTTCCAACGCTGGATCATTAGTATTTTCGCCAATTTGATAGAAAATTGTATAGAAGTTTTCATGGATGATTTTACTGTGTATAGTTCCTCATTTGATGCATGCTTGAACAATTTGGATAGAGTTTTGCATAGATGTATTGAAACTAACCTTGTGCTGAATTATGAAAAATGTCATTTTATGGTTGAACAAGGTATAGTTTTGGGACATGTGATCTTTATAAATGGGATGGAAGTGGATCCTGCCAAGATTGATGTGATTTCTAATTTGCTTTACCCTTCTTGCATCCGCGAGATTCGTTCTTTTCATGGCCATGCAGTTTTTACAAGCGCTTTATCAAGGATTTCAGTAAGATAGCTCTTTCGCTGTCCAATTTGCTGCAAAAAGATGTTAGTTTCACCTTTGATGACAAATGCAAGAAGGCGTTTGATTTCCTAAAATCAACATTGACCTCTACTCCCATAATTAAGCTACCCAATTGGACCCTCCCTTTTCAAATTATGTGTGACGAATCTAACTATGCAGTGAGAGCAATCCTTACACAAAGGGTTGTTTAGGTTGCCCATGTTATTTATTATGCTTCTAGGACTTTAGATTCTACACAGGCTAATTATACTACCACTGAAAAGGAAGTTTTAGCAATTTTGTTTTCACTTGATAAGTTTAGATCATATTTGCTAGGTTCAAAGGTAGTTGTTTTTGCTGACCACATAGCTTTGAAGTTCTTGTTGAAGAAACCAGAAGCAAAACCGAGATTGATCTAGTACATGTTGTTACTCCAAGAATTTGATTTAGAGAATAAAGATAAGAAAGGAATTAAAATTTTGGTGGCATATCATTTGAGCATAATAGAAATGGATAAGGACCACATCCCCATTCAAGATGACTTCCCTTATGAGAAACTGCTATAGTTGTGTGAGGTAACTCCTTGGTTTGTTGATTTAGTTAATTATCTAGTTGCTGGAGTCCTTCCCGCAGATGCATCCAGAATACAAATACACAAATTTAAAAGTGATGTCAAATACTATGTATGGGATGATCCATATTTGTGGAAATTTTGTAGTGACCAAGTGATTAGGCGATGTGTTTTCCATCATGAGGCTCAATCCATTTTTCATTTTTGTCATGCCTCTTAAGCTGGGGGAAAATTTGGTCCTCAACAGACAGCAAGAAAAGTCTTAGACTCGGGTTTCTTTTGGCCCACTTTGTTTAAATATGCTTTTCAGACTTGCAAAACTTATGAGCAATGCCAAATAGCAGGAACAACAATCACTCGTAGGAGTGAGATGCCAAAACAACCTATCCTTTTATGTGTAGTATTTCATGTGTGGGGCATTGACATTATGGGCCTTTTTCCTATATCTTTCGGTTTTGTCTATATTTTACAAGTTGTTGATTATGTTTCGAAATGGCTGGAAGCAATACCCACTAGGAATAATGATTCTAAAGTTGTTACAAGTTTTACCAGATCAAATATTTTTTTGAAGATTTGGAATACCCCAGGCCATCATAAGTTATCAAGGCACTCATTTTTGCAACTACACCATGGACGCTTTGCTTCAGAAGTATGGGGTTGCACATAGAGTTCATACACCTTATCATCCCCAGACTAATGGGCAAGCTGAAATCTCAAATAGGGAATGTCCCTTTATCGACTTGTGTTTGGTAAGGCATGCCACCTCCCAATGGAAATAGAGCACCGTGCTTATTGGGCGGTTAAGAGTTGTAACCTCGTGATGGAGAAAGCGGGTTTGGAGAGAAAGCTTCAATTGCAACAACTTGAAGAGCATAAACTTGAAGCTTATGAGAACTCTCGGATCAATAAGGAGAAAACTAAGTACTTTCATGATAATATGATTTCTATGAAGGAATTTTCCATTGGCCAAAAAGTTTTATTGTTCAACTCCCTTCTGAATATTATGGTTGGGAAACTTCGATCAAAGTGGATTGGCCATTTTGTTGTTACTAACATTTTTCCTCATGGTGCAGTGGAAATAAAAAGTGAAAACTCCAAAAAAAAAGTGTTCAAAGTAAATGGACAATGCCTCAAGCTATTCCATAAGAGCTTTGTGCTTGAACATGCTATCATAGAAGAACTTTCCTTGCAAAAACCCTCCTACACTGAAGTTTAAATAGGGAGATCCCTTTCCTTACTCTTATTTTATACTTGTCACTTTCATTGAGGAAAATGTGTAATTTAAGTGTGGGGTATTATTTAGGATTTTATTTAGAACTTTAATTGTTATATTTCAAAAAATAAAAATAAATAAAAAATAACAAAAATTAAAAAAAAAATGGACATTGCACTGCATGCTTTTTAATCAGATTTTGTGGTTGTAAATATTGTGAGTTTGTTTGGACTGGCATGATTGAATAGTATCTTTGCATTCATGGTAAAATAAATTGGATTAAAATGCTAAATTGTGTATCATTTGTGATAGGTCATAAACCTTTGTGAGATTTTTTGGCCTTATTATGAATGGAATTCATTTTTCCATCTTTTTTTACGCGTGTGTTATCTCAATCATTATTGCTAGTTACACCAAAACTTGACTTAACTCTTATCCGCATGCATATATTGGAATGATCTAGGCATTTGTTTCTGGATTAAGCAACTAGTCAAATAAGCCTACCCTACAATTATCCATTTGTTTAAGCCCCTTTGAGCCTAATTATCTCATTCTTTGTTATATAGCTCATTATAAATCTAAAAGTGAAAAACAATGAATTGACCCAATCTTGGGGGATAAAGGAGTTTTTCCTTAAATAAGTGTCGGGGTGCTCAAGTTGTTTATTTAAATTTGAGGATTTCAAAAATAAAAAAAATAAAAAGAGAAAGAGAAAGAAAAAAATATATATATGAGGAATAAAATGAGAAAAAATGGTTGTGTTGTGAGCAAAAAGAGTGTGAAAATAAAAGTCAATGATATTTTGTTGAGTTACTTCTTAATGTTGTTTTTCTCTCTTAATCATTACTCATTTATCCTTTTTCATTTTCAGCCCTAGTCTTCTTAGGATTATCTCACCCTTACCTTGGCCACGTTACAACCTGAATAAAGATCTTTTGATCATTATGTGCATATGTTTCAAATATATATTATAGAGGCTTGTCAAGCCTATGGTAGTGGTAGCTTTCATGATGTGCTTTGAGTGTAAACAGTGGCCCAAACACTTTGGGAGAATTTTATATCCTGGGAGGACTGTATCACTTATGATGCAATTTTAGTTAATTGGACTTCTTGTTTGCATTGGTTGTGATAAAAAAAACTATTCAGTATTGCCTTAAGCTAGAAATTAATTTTTTTTCTCTCACCACTTTGCATTCATCAGAATATTTGAAATCATATGTATTACTTTGCTCGTAGTGCAAAAGTTTAAGTGTGGGGGAACTTGATCATATCATTTGCGCACATGTTTCTAGCTTTTTAGTTTGGTATTTTAAAAGTTCTTTATAGCTTAGAATAATATTTTTAACTTATTTCTAAACTTTGGGTCGAAATTGAATTATAATTTTTTATTTGCACTTTGACTCTTACTCGTTCTATAGGCCATAACATGAGCTCTGGATATCGGATGGGCACATAAGAGCATGCGTTGGAAAGATAAAAAAAAAAAACATAGCTACAACTTTTGTGATGGAATAAAAGTCCAATGTTGAACTTTACTGGGCCTAAATTGCATATTTCGTAATCTGGACTTTTGTAATAATATTAAAAGCGGGCCACTTGTTTTTAAACCCTAAAACCCAAAATCGAGTACTATATATTGGGAGTTTTCATTCTTTTCCAAGATGAAATTTTAGGATTCAGATTGCTACAAGAAATAAACACTTTTTATTTTAATTTAATGGAAGACTAATTTTATAAGATTAATCCACGAGTTCAGAGTTTCATCAACACCTTAAGATTCAGGTTACACTGTCAATTTCGATTCATGATTCTATCTATGTTTATTTGATTATATTGATTTTCTGGTTGCTTAAATTGAATTTCATTAGGATCGATTAAATTCATTTGACATAATTTGGTTTTAGTTTCTAATCTAATTGAATTATAATTTTGTGATGCTTGTTCGTTAATTGTAATATTTTGATGATTGTGATGCTTAATCCAGTCAAAGAAACCAAATTCACATAGGATTGATTACACTTGTTTGATCAATTCTATAGTCAAATAACAATAGAATCACGAATTAGAAATTAAACTCAATGATATAATCTATGATAGGTCTGAAACTCGAATTATTGGATTAATCGTTTTACTCATCTGTTATAACAAAAATCTAAAAAAACCCCATTTCTAATTTCAACTTTCAATTTGGTTAATATTATTATATTACAAGTTTTGTGAAACAAATCGAGTTATTACCTCTATTTACATTTTATCAATTGTATTTGACTCGTGTGCGACAGCGGATCATAAGGTATCACTTTCTTCTTATTTTTCTAATTTTCTGCTTATTAGTCATGTTATTGCATCATTCTAAACAATATTCTTTTTTGTTCTTTCTCTTCTTTCTATTTATGCAAAATTAAACTCATATGTTAAATTTTCATTTTAAACTCATAAACTCTAAAAGAGTTTAAGCTTAATTGCACTTTTGGTCCTTATATTTAAACTGAATTGCAAAAGTAGTTTTTCCATTTTGTTTCTCCCCAGTTTTTGTCCCCAAACAAAATATTGATCTAAAACTTAATGAAATTTTATTTTTGTAAGCCGTACTACACCCTTTACGATCGTAAATTTCATATACAATTGTTGTACATGAGATATCGAGGCATGATGTAACTTGAATAAATGCATAAAAAATAATGAAATTTCATTGAGTTTTGGACCAAAATTTTGTTTAGAGTACTAAAATTGGGGAGAAATAAAATGGGGAGACAATTTTCGCAATTCAACTAAAATGAAGAGACTAAAACTGCAATTAAACCAAAACTTTATCATTAATTTAGCTATATAAACCTAATCACTTAATTATATAAAACATTTCTTATATTTATAATTTATAGAAATTAAATTCATTTTAAATCTAATGAGAAAAAGGTTTTTCTTTTGGGCAACAACTTTAAATTCTTGTTAAAACAAGGGAGAATCTGCTTCCAAACACCATTTGTTGACTGTGACCGACACCAATGTCAATTTCAAGATTTAGGTATGTTGCTGCTGTTTTTGTTTTTATTCCAAAGTTTACTCCTTTTCAATTTCCAAAACACTATTTTTCAACCCTAAACCCTCAATTTGATAATGTTAATCATCTGGATGCTATTTCATTCTTCAATCGTTTGCTCCATAAAAATCCTACCCCACCAGCCATTGAATTTGGCAAGATTTTAGGTTCCATTGTGAAAGCTAAGCATTACTCAATTGCTATTTCCCTCTCTCAACAAATTGCAATCTCTTAATGAATTGTTTTTGCCAATTGGGTCATATCACTTTTGCTTTCTCTGTTTTCTCAAAGATTCTCAAAAGGGGTTATCACCCAAATGCAATAACTTTGAATACACTCATCAAGGGTTTTTGTCTCAAAGGTGAGGTTCATAAAGCATTGCACTTTCATGACAAGGTGGTAGCACAAGGATTTCAGTTGAATCAAGTTAGTTACGGGACTTTGATCAATGGGTTATGTAAAGTTGGAGAAACAAGAGCAGCTCTAGAGTTGCTGAGACGAGTTGATGGGAAATTGGTTCACCCAGATGTGGTAATGTACAGCACGATTATTGATAGTATGTGCAAAGATAAACTTGTTTCTGATGCATGTGATTTATATTCTGAAATGATTGTCAAGAGAATTTCTCCTAATGTTGTCACTTACAATACACTAATTAGTGGCTTTTGCATCATGGGTCAATTGAAAGAAGCAATTGATTTGTTATATAAAATGACATTGGAAAAGATCAACCCAGATGTGTATACTTTTAATATTTTGGTTGATGCTTTTTGTAAGGAAGGGAAGTTAAAAGAAGCTAAAAATGTGTTTCTTGTGATGATGAAAAAAGACATAAAACCTGATATTTTTACTTACAACTCTTTAAAAGATGGATATTGCCTCATTAATAAAGTGAACAAGGCCAAGAGTATACTCAACATTATGGCCCAAAGGGGAGTGGCTCTTGACGTTAGGAGCTACACTATCGTGATTAATGGACTTTGTAAGATTAAAATGGTGGATGAAGCCATTAACCTCTTCAAAGAAATGCAGTTGAGAAAAATTGTTCCTAATGTTGTAACTTACAATTCCCTCATTGATGGTTTGTGCAAATTGAGGAGAATTACATATGCTTTGGAGCTTGTTGGTGAGATGCATGATAGGGGCCAACCACCTGATATATATACTTACAATTCTATATTGGATGCTTTATGCAAAAGCCATGATGTTGACAAGGCTATTGCATTATTGAAAAGATTTAAAGACCTGGGTATTCAACCAGATATGTGCACGTATAATATTCTTCTCAATGGATTGTGTAAAGGTGGAAGAATAGAGGATTCACAAAAGATTTTTGAAGATCTTTTGGTTAAAGGCTACAATCTAAATGTCTATACATATACTGTTATGATCCAAGGGTTTTGTAACAAGGGCTTGTTGGACAAAGCGTTGGATTTGTTTTCAAAAATGAAAGACAATGGCTGCATTCCAGATGCTTTTACTTATGAAATAGTTATTCATTCCCTCTTTGAAAAAGATGAAAATGAAAAAGCGGAGAAATTTCTTCGAGAAATGATTGTGAGAGGTCTTCTTTAAGACTGAGAGTAGGTAAGATATTTTTCTATTTAAACATTATTATTTTGAATCAATGTTTCAACATTATTTTATCAATTTTGTTACGTGTGTTTATACTTCAGAAATTGGTAGATTGGTGAGCTCCAACTTGAGAGAAATTTGTAGAATAATAAAATTATTGTTGTCTTATGAGTGTTGGGATTATTTTTTTTGTATTAACTGTATTACATAGCCAATACATTTAACAATAGTAAATATCTTGATGGTTAACTAAATGATAAAAAATTCATTTCAATATTCATTGAGACCAAGAGGATGAATCAGGTAGTGTTGTTGTAACTGATAGAACATAAGCTCTGGTTTATTACTATTCATTTTGATTCATTGCTGCCATTTCTGATATATTGTTTTGGAATCTTTACAAATACAAAGGTAGAATACATGTGAAATCTGATGGTGATCATGGATATAAGTTTTCTTGTTTAGGCCTAAAAGCAAGGTCCATAATATTTAAGGGAAAAGGGTTAGTTAGTAAGTTAGAGAAGTTGAACATTGTGAATACTGATTGTACAGTTCCTTTTTTAACAGTGTTTTTTGATCCCTTTCTCCTTTAATTGGGTTACATGTTAAATGAACATCATCTAGATTCACTGTATTTATAATTATTTTTCTTAACATAGTGAGAAGATGTAAGTGCTATTCTTTTTAAATACATACATCTATAGAATTGATTTGTTACTTTAGCTGATTTTTAAGACCTGGTGGCTTGTGTATCTCCTTAGATTAACCAAAACATGTAGCTGGTAGAACATTTTGCAATAGGATTGAATGGTTTAGTTGAGCCAAAAGAACATTCATGGTGACCGGAACCTGGTTAGTACATAGGCGAATTAGCAACGCTGGTTAGTACACAGGCGAGTTAGAAACGGTAATAAGAATATGGCAATTATGTGGTGTAGATATCTAGAAAACATTTTATGCATTTGATTTCATCAAAATTATGCTTGCTTAATTTAATGTATTAAAAAGCAATTGAAATTTGAGAGGCCTATCGTAGTGAGGTCAAGTGGACCTTAATGTATAGATTATAATAAAAACCATATTAGAGATGTAACTTTTATTCATTTGTTTCTGCTTTTCCTATTGACAAATAAATTTCCTATTATTTCTCTTTCTTTTACGGAACCTTGAATGATTGCCAATGCATTTGTGGTAATCCTGACTTCTGATGTTTGTCTCCTTTTCTGTCAAAGACTCTAAATATATCGAGAACTTAGTTTGGAGTCAAGACATACATCTTGCAAGCATGTGAATCTAATTCGGCAGATATGTCTCCAGAAACTGATGATTGTGTTGAATGCTGCAAAGTTCAAAATAAATAGTCAAAAACTCAAAACATTTTAGGTATCTTTAATGCTATGAATTCATGGCATTGTAAAGAACAAAATAAGTCAAACTATGTCTCTCACCTCCCATAAATCTCTTGCATCAATTGAAGTTCCTGGTTTCTGACCTAGATCAGACCATGATGCATTTACTGTTGCTTTCGATGAACTCCTATTCCATAAGACCACTGCCAGCTTGTTATAACTGAGAGGGCTTGCCCAAACCTGCACATGTGCTTCAAGAAGTGTTAGAATATAAGAAATTATCTTAAAATATCTTAATATTATGTTGGAGTATCTTAGTTTATCTCGTAGGATCTGTTTCTAATCTTAGAGTATCTATTTTAACAATAGTTAGAGGTGAATAGTGATTGCTATCTCTCCCATATTTTATTTATTGATTTATTTGTTATCTTATTATCAAGAACATATATATGATCAATTTACTTACATATGGTCATAAGGATCTAACATAAAACGGTTAGTGCCTATAAATAAGCTTTATGTAACCATTTATCTTTCACATTTGTATCACTTTTACCAACATCCATAAAATAGAATTTTAAGCTTTTCTCTCATTAATTTTCATAGACGCCATGTTTCTTAATTTGGTATCCATACACCTCAACTATTCATTCATGTGGATTGAATCTTTTGTTCTTGATGTTGTTGTATTTATTATTGTCAATGAATCTTTATTTCT
This sequence comes from Cicer bijugum, assembly GCA_037974875.1. Classification (NCBI taxonomy): domain Eukaryota; kingdom Viridiplantae; phylum Streptophyta; class Magnoliopsida; order Fabales; family Fabaceae; genus Cicer; species Cicer bijugum. The sequence continues at coordinate 4,684,131 of JBBPBT010000487.1, forward strand.
TTCTTTCAATTTCAGGCAATGTTTGAGTAATAACTTAGCAACAACTCTTAGATTGAATCAACTACTTCCATTCTAAAGGTTTATTTGCGTGTTCTCTCACCCTTTTACAAAATCGTTATAAGTGCAAATCAAATATATATTAGGGACACACCCCAATTGATATGCCTTGACCTTATAAACACTTACTTTTGTTTCAATTTATACAAACTAACTCTTATTATTTTCAGCATCATTTTAGAAAACTTCAACCATTAACCTCCAAATTGTTACAAGTACAAATCAAATATATACTACTCCACTAACTAATATAATGAATTGATTTTTTATGAGGCACATTTAAAATGTAAATAAAAGTAACTGATTCAAATAACATTGTAAGCATATACATAATATTCCTAAATAAATAAATTCTTAATTATCTCCTTATATATAGATAGTCAACATTTGACAAATTTAATCAAGAAAATTACAGTTATCTGAAATTTATGTGAGACGTTATCAAAACGGTCAATTGAGAAAGCATAGTAGAGAAGGTCTTCATCCAAAACAAGATAGATAAGCTTTGGCTGACGTTTTAGTGTACCATTTCAAGAAGACATACGATATACTTCATCTTGAAAGACGAGTGACGTTTTAGTGTACCATTTCAGGAAGACATACGATATACTTCATCTTGAAAGACGAGTAAGCACAATGTAAACAAACTCCTACAAAAACAACATATTCAAAATTCTTATTATTTATCTTTAAGTTAAAGAAAAACATCTTTCCAACTTTTTCAAAACATTTGCATAAATTCAAGGACATATGGTCATGTAGCCACCTTTTAGCTCCAAAGGAATTACACTTGATAACCTATAATCTATAACAATTAATAACATATATGAATGCAAACAAGTATTATTTATTGTAATATATGTCATTAACGAGATGACAAATAAGAGAGCTAAATTCATATTTCGTCTACAGATAAAAACAACTAATTATTAATTTTGGTTGTTTCATAAAAAATACTATGTAATTGTTCTGTAATCATAATTAAAATTGATTTTTGTTAAAAATGGTATGTAAATTGAGTTGAATAATAAAATTAAGTGTAAAAATTTCATTTTGAGTCAAAAGTTATAAGTTACACTAAACATGGAACTAAAACTTACACTAAGCATGACAAAACATGTTTTCATCTAAAGTTTTTATAATTACCTTAAATCCATTTTGTTAACAATAACGGAGGAGGAACAAGCTGTAGTAAAACAATTGGACTCAAATGGTTAATGAACTTCAAATACCACCCAAACCCAAATTTTGAATTATTACGGTCATACATCTAAGAAGAGACAAAACAACCGATTAAGATGTGTTCAAAATTATTGAAAATTTGAAAAAGCAACAAATATTCTTTTAAGTGATGTAAATGTACCGTATGCAAGGCCTTCCTCCTGAAAAATTTAGTTTAATTCCCTCCTAAAAGTGAGTATTTCATTTTATGAGTATAATAAGTGTATAAAATGGCAAAAAGTTAGAGAAAAAATAAGGCACAAAATACATTAATAAATGTGTGGCTTATTTACATCCCTATTTGTTTTTTTTTTTTTGAAAAGTATTTAAATTTTTAAGCATAATAAACACTCTCTCACCTATCATATTAATCCCTCTACTACTTAGGAATAAGGCAGAAAGACTAAACACCATAAGTTTCACATCTACATAATCATATTAAAAAAATCTTCATTTCACTAATAAGATAAAAAGATATTTTGAGAAGCAACAGTACACAGTATATCTAAAAGATTGGTGTTGGATGAGACTCTTCTCAATAGTATATAAAACTATTAACTCAAAATTGATAGCAATCATATCATATATATATATATATATATATATATATATTCTCTTTCCTTTCTATTTCCTTTTCTCCCTCATCTCTTTCCTTTCTTTCTATTTTCCTTTTCCTTTCAAACATATATATGGATTTATATATATTAATTATAGCCTAACAAATATCTAGATATTTATCAAAACTACCATTTCACCCATAACCTCTCAAGCCATTTCATAAAAATATCTACCCTAGTCGCAACTCAATTGACATATACAATTTTTAGCAACTCAAGATATTTTTAACAAAACTCCCCAGAATTAAATTCTTCGTAAAAGATTCACCGCAGTTAATTTAATTTACTTATCGACGAGTAATTTTAATCGGCATCAAAATATCTTTTTGGTCATTTAAACTCCCAAAATATTAATAACTTTGGCTAAAAAGCCTTCGAGTTCAATACCAAAATACACTAAAATACATAAAGTATAATTTAAAATTATGAGTCTTACAGTCTTAATTTTAAATTTTCAATTGAGCTTGAAGTTTTTCTAAACAACACAAACTTCACATATTTTCATATTTTGTGAGTCTGAATTTTTCAAACAGCACAAAATTCACATTTTCTCTACATGAAATTTAATCACATTTGTTAGATCATTAAAAATATTTAAATTAAAATCATATTATATCTTAAATGTCATACAAAAAATATTTGATAATTAGTTGACAGCGTAATTTAAAATGATGATTCAAGGAGTTGATATCATTGTCAATTGAAACAAAAGATCCTAGTTCTTAATTAAAATCAAAGAAACAAGTAATGGTGCAACCTCTTTCTAGTTTAAAATCTAAGGGTGCAAGTATACATTTTAAAGGATAACAAAGGTACATAACAAAGGTCTAAAGTTAGGGATATATTATGATGCAGGGTATCATATTTAAATTAAAACTTATTTATTTTAGAATATTCATCACTGGTTAACCATTTTGACTTCTAACAATTACGCTGCAGAAATCAAACATGCAGTAAAACTATGCATGGATCATTAAGGCATGAAGAGCAAGATGCAAAAACATTTGCTTCATGGGTAATAATAATAATAATATGCATTTCAAGCTTATATACTATATGAATGTAATTATCATCAATTGTCATTGTTATATATGTGCCTTTCAAATTGCATATACAAATCAACTAAATGCTTCTAAAATCTATGAATTCATGCATTTTGTAAAATAGATATCTAGTAATGAGTGAAGCTTTATTAAACTCAAGAAGATCAATCTTCTTCTCTTTGTGCGAATGATGAGTCAAATTGGTGATCATATTTCTCAAATATGAAAGAGTTTATCTATTATGATAAACTTCACTTATTCTTCAAAGAATGCATAAAAATAAAATATTTTATCTATCAAATTTTGACTGACCATACATGAAAAAGTGAATGGTTATTATTTGCAAAATGTTATTTACTTCCACTTATTATTCTCCTGTTTCTTGTGAGACTCCTTCATAACAAGAAGTAATGTTCATATTTATCATGCTTTAAGAAAATATAATTAGCATGTCATACAAAATGCAAGAATGCATGCATTTAGATATTGAAGATAAATGGGATAGGTGAGCATCAATGATATGATATTTTTCTACAATGTAAGTATAACATAACATGAATCTAATTGAAAGAATTTCATTATCTTGTACTCAGTTTAGAACCCGGCCAATGTTTGCTTCAGATTCATGCTTTATTGAACACTTGACATAGACAACTATTTTTTGATAGCCATAGTCGTATTTTGAATCAATATGATACTTGCATTATTCTGTTTCATTCCTTCATTTTCCATATGTGAAACTTATCATACTTTTTTCCATAGTATGATATCTCGCGCATATCAAAATGACAAATGGGCTTCTTACGCCAGACCAGGAGGATGGAATGGTAATTATTGGGAGTTAGCTTGTGTATCTGGCATAACATTTATTACATATTTCAGAAAAAAGGTGTAACATGATTACCGATATGTTGGTTAAAAAATAGTTAAAGCTCACACTCACAATTTTTGGAAATGGTGGTATGACAACTGAAGAATATTGTTCCCATTTCAGTATATGGTCATTAGCCAAGGTAACTTTTAAAAAAAAATCTATTTTGATTACTCTTTTTACAATAATGTCCTGAGCCCTCTATGGAAAATGTGATTTGTGTGACATTCAAGCACTGAACGACACCACAAAGAAACTACTAAACAACTCAGAAGTTATTGTAGTAAATCAAGGCAAGATTAGACTAAAAATCCTCTAACATCTCTTAACAGTCAATGCTTTTAATACTAATAACCTTGTGGTTTTGCAGACAAACTAGGAGTTCAAGGGAAGAAGGTGAAAAGTAATGATGATTTGGAGGTAATTCATTTTCTCAATTTATTATCGGTGTCGACGTGCAATTAAGTGTCGTGTCTGATGTCTAGTATACGTATTTGATAGCTTGTTACAATAATAAGTAGATACTATATACTATTACTAATAGATGTTACCTTTAAGATAAAAGCACTTGTGTTAGTTGTAAGAACCATAATTTTAAAGTACATTTTATGTATTTTAGTGTATTTTGTTATTGAACTCGGAGGCTTTTTAGCCAAAGTATTAATATTTTGGAATTTATATGACCAAAAAGATATTTTGACGCCCGATCAAGATTACTCGTCGATAAATAAATTGAATTAATTGCGGTGAATCTTTTACGAATAATTTAATTCGTTATGAGTGAAATGGTAATTTAACAAATATCTAGATATTTTGAGATATTTGTTAAAAGTAATTAAAATATATATAAATGTATATATTTGTTTGGGGAGAAAAGAAAAGGATATAAAAAGGAAAGAAGGAAAAGGAAAGAAAGGAAAAACAAGTGAAAGAAAGACAAAAGAGCGAAAATCGCATTTTTCCATCTTCCTCCTCTGCCTCACGCGAGCAAGCTTCCTCCCTCCTCCATTTTTATTCATTTTCGTTTCCTTTGTTCCCTTTTCTTCAAGAATAGAAACCCAAGGCTTAAGGGGTAAGAAAACAAAGATTTCTCAACTTCACTCTTCCTCTTTGATTCGAAAACGAAGAAAAACGGTATTAGGGATTCAAACACAAACCTCCCCGTTTCATCTAGATCTAAGCGTCGTTTCAACAAGTGATAGAAGGGAAAGTTGCTCACCACTACACTACGGTGCCAGTGAGCTAACTTTGGAAGCGGCGTTGCGAGTGGAGGTTTTTACCGGATTTGCTCACGGTACCGAAATCGAACGAAAAAGCTAAAGTGAAGGTAAGGGCTCCTTCCAAACTTTTAGTTTGCATTTAGGGCCTTATCTGTGGTTGTGTTGGAACGAATTTTGTTAGGATTGGAGTATTGTTTTGGGAAAAATGAATTTACCTCACGTATGTATGATTTTGAATAAATGAAATTTATTGTGTTGATTTGTGTTCATCGTACTTGGCATGTTCATACTTGATGTTTGTTGATTGATGTGTTTTGATGTGAATTATGGATTGAATGTGAAAGTATGTTTTGAGTTTGTATTGTGTGGAATTTGAAAACCATTAAGTTAAACGAGTATTAAGAATGGGGAATCTCTTAATGTCTTGTTTACTTAATGTGTGTTTTGAAAAATCGTTTAAGTTAACTGGGCGTTAAGAATGAGGAATCTCTTAATGTCTTGGTTACTTAATGTTTGTCTTGGAAAATCTTTTAAGTTAAATGAGAATTAAGAATGGGGAATCTCTTAATGTCTCGTTTACTTAATTTTTGTTTTGAAAAATCGTTTAAGTTAATTGGTCGTTAAGAATGGGGAATCTCTTAATGTCTTGGTTACTTAATGTTTGTTTTGGAAAACCCTTTAAGTTAAATGAGAATTAAGAATGGGGAATCTCTTAATGTCTCGTTTACTTAATATTTGTTTTGAAAAATCGTTTAAGTTAACTGGGCGTTAAGAATGGGGAATCTCTTAATCTCTTGGTTACCTAATGTTTGTTTTGGAAAACCCTTTAAGTTAAATGAGAATTAAGAATGGGGAATCTCTTAATGTCTCGTTTACTTAATATTTGTTTTGAAAAATCATTTAAGTTAACTGGGCGTTAAGAATGGGGAATCTCTTAATGTCTTGGTTACTTAATGTTTGTTTTGAAAATCGCTTAAGTTAAATGAGTATTAAGAATGGGGAATCTCTTAATGTCTCATTTACTTAATGTTTGTTTTAGTAGACCGTGCAGACCCGTGATAGGTGGCACCTTGGTAAACGGTACGGGCCCGTGATAGGCAGTACGTTTATGGTTTATGATTTTTGGTAAATTGTGCAGACCCGGGATAGGTGGCACCTTGGTAAACGGTACGGGCCCGTGATAGGCAGTACGTTTACGACTTACGTTTCTTGGTAAATGGTACGGGCCCGTGATAGGCAGTACATTTAGGGTTTACGATTTTTGGTAAGTGGTGCAGACCCGTGATAGGTGGCACCTTGGTAAACGGTACGGGCCCGTGATAGGCAGTACGTTTATGGTTTATGATTTTTGGTAAATTGTGCAGACCCGGGATAGGTGGCACCTTGGTAAACGGTACGGGCCCGTGATAGGCAGTAAGTTTACGACTTACGTTTCTTGGTAAACGGTACGGGCCCGTGATAGGCAGTACATTTAGGGTTTACGATTTTTGGTAAGTGGTGCAGACCCGTGATAGGTGGCACCTTGGTAAACGGTACGGGCCCGTGATAGGCAGTACATTTATGGTTTACGATTTTTTGTAAGTTGTGCAGACCCGGAATAGGTGGCACCTTGGTAAACGTTACGGGCCCGTGATAGGCGGTACGTTTACGACTTACGTTTCTTGGTGAATTGTGTTTGTCCGTGAGAGACTCCACAGGGGTTTGTCCGTGAGAGACTACGCCCTGGTGAATTGTGTTTGTCCGTGAGAGACTGCACAGGTGTTTGTCCGTGAGAGACTACACCCTGTTAAATTGTGAATTGTTGGTTCATTTTGTTCGTGTGGGTATTGTGTTATAAGTGTTAAGTGTTATGTTTTGGAATTTGGTGATAACATGTTTGATTGCAATACCATTTCGAAACTCCTGACGTTGTAGTAATTGTGTCATAAGTGTTAAATGTTATGTTTTGGAATTTGGTGATAGCATGTTTAATTGCAATACTATTTCGAAACTCATGTTGTTGTAGCGATTGCGTTATCAGTGCTAAGTGTTAAGATTTGGGATTATGTATGAATATGATTGAGTTAGTTTATGAATTTTTGAAAGAATACACAGGGAAATCGATTTACCCCATCGATTTGATGAGTTACAGGGGCCCTGTCTTTCACGAAATCGATTTACCCAATCGATTTTGTAATATGTTTTTCAAAACCATTTAAGAAATCAAATTGCCAAATCGATTGGATTCATTACAGGGGCTCTGTCTTTCACGAAATCGATTTGCCCAATCGATTGGATTCAATACAGGGGCTCTGTCTGTCAGGAAATCGATTTACCCAATCGATTGATTTAAGCCCAGAGTTCAGTTTTCACTAAAAACTTTCAGGAAATTGATTTCCCCGATCGATTGGCTTAGTGGAAAATATTATTTTGAGTTAGATAATTGATTGCTCAATTGATTTATCAATGTTTTGGTGAGTTATGTATTACTTGATGGATTGAGAATTTTCTTTTGTTTTCATTTATATTTGGCAAGCATTACATGAACTTTTAGCATGTGGAAAATCCTTCTAAGATGTATGATAAGTTGAAAAGGTTATTTGTCCATTGAAAAGCTTAAATGTTATGTGTTAACTGTTTATTTCGGTTGGTGACCCTTTACAACTATTGTGGAAATCTGGGCTTTGCCCTCAGATGAGAATCAGGATGATCCTACCGGTTTGTACCCTCCGGATGGGAATGTGGATGGGAGTGCTTGATTGGAGCTACGTTAGGAGGATCTCACGGGGCGCGTGGAGATTGTTAGAAATATGGCTATGTGCTAGACATATGTTCTCTCGTTTTTGAAGTTCTTGACAAACATACACTTGTAAAAATAAACCTAACAGTGTGAATTGAGAAAATTTCAGGAAAAATCCGTTCAATCCTACACGCCTAAAACATTGCTTGGAACTCAAGAAATCAACAAAACCTTGAAGATCTACAAGCAAATCGATTAGTAAAATCGATTCTGTAAAAGGGTTGAATGTTATTACACTGTTTGGAATTAATCAATCGATTGGCACACTCGATTTGCACAACTTTATGAAAGTTCAAACATGCCATCAATCGAATTGGTAAATCGATTGATACACTTATCAGAAAATAAATTGTGCAAGTCAGAGAGCCAGTTTGCCACAAATCGATTTGGCATATTGATTGTTTAATTCACTAAGACTGAACTGATAGTTTACATCGATTGGACAAATCGACTTGAAATCTTATTAAAAATGAAAATGTGCAAGTCAGTAGCTCACCTTGCAAACTAGTCGATTTGGCACATCGATTATTCAATCATTGTCTTTTGTTATGTTTTGTCTACATCGATTGACCCAATCGAATGTGAATGTTCCAGAACCAAACCAATGCAAATAAATCGATTAGGCAAATCGACTTACCAAAATATATTTCAAAAAGAACTTGGTCTGGAACATCCATAATCGATTAGCTCAATCTACTCACTTACTTCTGTTATATTGAAGTTGGCATCAATCGACTTGGTAAATCGATTGCTTAAACCAACTTGTTGTAATGAGCTTCAGACTTAATTTTTCAATCGGTTAGGCACATCGATTGGTGAAAATCACTGTGTCTCTGGAACCAGTGAAATCGATTGACTAAAGCGATTTGCACAAAAAGTTTTAGAAACAGAGACGACTGTAATGGCTGAATCGATTACATACATCGACTGTTTTGATCTCGTTGTTTGAACAAAACATCCCAAGTCGATTATGCACATCGATTCAGACATTCACTCTCATCATAGTCTGGAGAACTCTTTTAAAAGAATCGATTAGTTAAATCGATTATGTTGTGCAGTTTCAAGATTCAAGAAAAACAAGATTCGCGAAATCGATTGCATAAATCGATTAGGGTACTTTATAACTTTAATGAATGGATTGGATAAATCGATTCATATGTTGTTTTTCCTGAAACTATATAAACTGCTTTGGTATTCTTATTCCACAGAGAACCAATAACGAATAACAGATTCATTGAACAATACACTAACTTGTGATAATTCATTTTCAGAGCTACAACACGTGATATAACTCTTTCTCAACTATTATCAATTGGAAATCCTTTTTCAATCATGGACAATCAACTTGTGATCATTGAAGATTGGAAAAGACAGATTTGAGAAAGATTACTTTTGGAAGAAGCAAGATCAAGATATTTGTATATTTGATTTGCTTCATAGTTTGTGATACTCTTTTGTAACAAATTTCTTTGCAAAAATCCAGCTGGGACTGGTGGCGTTCTTCGGGGTTGAGGGCTGTCAACAAGAAGACGCTTGACTGAATTCTTGGTCAAGTTTATGGGACTTAAACTTGGGAATTCAGGGAAGGGAAGATAGAACGAGTAGAATAGTTTAAGATTGGTGCGAGGCACTGTGTGAAAATCTGTAAACTGATTCTAAGAAGGTTCTATTGGAAAGGCTAAGATCTTGTTGGATCTTAGGACTGGATGTAGGCTGTCAAGGGACAGCTGAACCAGGATAAAATTCGGTGCAATCTTTCCTATCCCTCCTCTTTAAATTTCAGCATTGTTTAATTGTTTGTTTTGCATGCTCCTTAAATAAATCCTGTATGCGATCTTAAGTTTCCGCTGTGCTTGTAAATTGTATGATTGGTGCATAATTAGAATAGGGAATTATGTTTAACTAGTTGGAGTTGATCTTAATTCTCTTGAGATTAATCAAAAAGAAGTCATAGTTTTCCAACAGAGATCACTCAGGGTGTTTTGTTGTTTTGTAAAATGATCAGACTAGGTTGACACAGAGGGAACATATGTCTTTCTTTTGGGTTGCTTTTATTTTTAAACTGGAAGACTGTACCACTTTTGTTATGTAAATATTTTGAATTCATATTTTGAGAACTTCTTCCGTTGCTTGTAAATTATAATGACTTAATTATTTTATCCAAAGGTGTTACCTTATTTATCTCTCTGTTTTATTTTAACTTCTTTTGAAAAAAAAAATACACCCTCGCTTTGAATAACGGGGTGTTACATTGTGGTATCAGAGCTTTGGTTTGGTTTTCTTTGGGGGTTGTGGATCCTTAGGTTCTAGATTGGAGTTAGGAGTTGTTGTCTGATCATGTGTCGGGGTAATTGGTCTGAGTTATCAGATCAGGGGTAGTTGTTATGTGTTGTTATATTCGAAACTATGTTTTGGAATTATTCGAAGTGGTGTTAACACTTCTTCTTGTTATTGGTTTTTTGGAAACACTACCTCTAAGAGGGAACGACGTTGCAAGGATGAACGTTAGTAGGGATGATCAAATGGCGGAGGCTATGAATAACATGGCTGCTTCTGTTGCTGCACAGACTGCTGCCAAGACTCAACATGATCTTGAAAAGAGGGAAAGAGAGATCCGTGCTGCAGAGTCAAGAGGGCTAGAAGAAGTGTATCGGTGTCTTCAACAATTATGGCTAGACAACAAGAGTTGTGGGAAGCTTTTAGAGACCTACACTTGAACGTAGAGTTTGCACCGGGAATTTTGAGATTCAGAATGATTCAGATTTCAAGTGGACTACTTGAAGACATTGCAAATTCTCAAGATGACGTCTTAATTCAGGAGAAGAGGAACCTAATAGTGCAAGGGAAGACAACAGAGTTCAAGATTGGAGCAGATAATATTCTGCGATGTAATGGTAGGATTTGTGTACCAGAAATTACGGATATGAGGAAAACAATTTTAGAAGAGGCTCATAAGAGTAGGTTGAGTATTCATCCTAGAGCAACAAAGATGTATCAGGATTTGAGATAGAATTATTGGTGGCCAGGAATGATGAGACATGTAGCAGAGTATGTATCAACTTGTCTAACTTGTCAGAAAGCGAAGGTGGAACATTAGCGACCTGCCGGGATGTTGCAACCTTTAGATATACCCGAATGGAAGTGGGACAACATTTCCATGGATTTCATCAATGGATTACCTAAAACAAGGAGAAAGAATGATTCAATATGGGTGATAGTGGATCGATTGACGAAATCCGCACACTTTTTGCCAGTAAAGACCACCTATAAGGTAGATCAGCTAACAGAGATCTACATTGCTGAAATTGTGAGGTTACACGGGGTACCCTCGAGTATCGTATCAGACCGTGATTCGAAGATTACCTCGCATTTTTGGGGAGCATTGCACGAAGCGTTGGGAACGAAACTACGATTGAGTTCAGCTTACCATCCCCAAACGTACGGACAGACTGAAAGGACGAATCAGTCCCTTGAAGATCTGTTGAGAGCATGTGTGTTAGATGATAGAGGGAGTTGGGATGATGTGCTTCCGTTGATTGAGTTCACCTACAACAATAGTTTCCACGTGAGTATTGGAGTGGCGCCATATGAGGCTTTATATGGGCGCAAGTGTCAAACGCCCTTGTGTTGGTATAAGGACGGTGAAAATATGATTGTCGGACCAGAGATGGTGCAACAGACTACAGCTAAGGTAAGGAAGATCATGGAGAAAATGAAGACTTCACGGGATCGTCAGAAGAGATATGCGGACAAGCGTCGTAGACTTTTGGAATTCGAACAGGGTGACCATGTATTTCTAAGAGTCACACCTACTACCGGAGTTGGTAGAGCATTGAAATTGAAGAAGTTGACTCCGAAATTCATTGGACCATATCAGATTTCGACACGAATTGGGCATGTTACTTATCGGATTGCATTGCCTCCGATGCTGTCCAATATCCATGATGTGTTTCATGTGTCGCAATTGAGGAAATAACTTGTAGATCCATCTCATGTGATCGAACTAGACACAATCCAGCTAAAGGATAGCTTGTCGTTCGAAGTACCACCTGTGAGAATTGAAGATAGAAAGATTAAGCGATTGAGGACCAAGGATGTTTGTTGGTCAAGGTGATTTGGAACCCAATTACTGGGGATGCGACTTGGGAACTGGAGATCAAGATGAGAGAACAACACCCAGAGTTATTTATCGACGTATAGTTTCGAGGACGAAACTAATTTTAGGGGGGTAGTAATGTAAGACCCATAATTTTAAAGTACATTTTATGTATTTTAGTGTATTTTGGTATTGAACTCGGAGGCTTTTTAGCCAAAGTATTAATATTTTGGAATTTATATGACCAAAAAGATATTTTGATGCCCGATCAAGATTACTCGTCGATAAATAAATTGAATTAACTGCGGTGAATCTTTTACGAATAATTTAATGCGTTATGGGTGAAATGGTAATTTAACAAATATCTAGATATTTTGAGATATTTGTTAAAAGTAATTAAAATATATATAAATGTATATATTTGTTTGGGGAGAAAAGAAAAGGATATAAAAAGGAAAGAAGGAAAAGGAAAGAAAGGAAAAACAAGGGAAAGAAAGACAAAAGAGAGAAAATTGCATTTTTCCATCTTCCTCCTCTGCCTCACGCGAGCAAGCTTCCTCCCTCCTCCATTTTTATTCATTTTTGTTTCCTTTGCTCCCTTTTCTTCAAGAATAGAAACCCAAGGCTTAAGGGGTAAGAAAACAAAGATTTCTCAACTTCACTCTTCCTCTTTGATTCGAAAACGAAGAAAAATGGTATTAGGGATTCAAACACAAACCTCCCCGTTTCATCTAGATCTAAGCGTCGTTTCAACAAGTGATAGAAGGGAAAGTTGCTCACCACTACACTACGGTGCTAGTGAGCTAACTTTGGAAGCGGCGTTGCGAGCGGAGGTTTTTACCGGATTTGCTCACGGTACCGAAATTGAACGAAAAAGCTAAAGTGAAGGTAAGGGCTCCTTCCAAATTTTTAGTTTGCATTTAGTGCCTTATCTGTAGTTGTGTTGGAACGAATCTTGTTAGGATTGGAGTATTGTTTTGGGAAAAATGAATTTACCTCACATATGTATGATTTTGAATAAATGAAATTTATTGTGTTGATTTGTGTTCATCGTACTTGGCATGTTCTTACTTGATGTTTGTTGATTGATGTGTTTTGATGTGAATTACGGATTGAATGTGAAAGTATGTTTTGAGTTTATATTGTGTGGAATTTGAAAACCATTAAGTTAAACGAGTATTAAGAATGGGGAATCTCTTAATGTCTTGTTTACTTAATGTGTGTTTTGAAAAATCGTTTAAGTTAATTGGGCGTTAAGAATGGGGAATCTCTTAATGTCTTGGTTACTTAATGTTTGTTTTGGAAAATCTTTTAAGTTAAATGAGAATTAAGAATGGGGAATCTCTTAATGTCTCGTTTACTTAATTTTTGTTTTGAAAAATCGTTTAAGTTAACTGGGCGTTAAGAATGGGGAATCTCTTAATGTGTTGGTTACTTAATGTTTGATTTGGAAAACCCTTTAAGTTAAATGAGAATTAAGAATGGGGAATCTCTTAATGTCTCATTTACTTAATATTTGTTTTGAAAAATTGTTTAAGTTAATTAGGCGTTAGGAATGGGGAATCTCTTAATGTCTTGGTTACTTAATGTTTGTTTTGGAAAACCCTTTAAGTTAAATGAGAATTTAGAATGGGGAATCTCTTAATGTCTCGTTTACTTAATATTTGTTTTGAAAAATCGTTTTAAGTTAACTGGGCGTTAAGAATGGGGAATCTCATAATGTCTAGGTTACTTAATGTTTGTTTTGAAAATCGCTTAAGTTAAATGAGTATTAAGAATGGGGAATCTCTTAATGTCTCGTTTACTTAATGTTTGTTTTAGTAAACCGTGCAGACCCGTGATAGGCGGCACCTTGGTAAACGGTATGGGCCCGTGATAGGCAGTACGTTTATGGTTTACGATTTTTGGTAAGTTGTGCAGACCCGGGATAGGTGGCACCTTGGTAAACGGTACGGGCCCGTGATAGGCAGTACGTTTACGATTTACGTTTCTTGGTAAACGGTACGGGCCCGTGATAGACAGTACATTTTTGGTTTACGATTTTTGGTAAGTTGTGCAGACCCATGATAGGTGGCACCTTGGTAAACGGTACGGGCCCGTGATAGGCAGTATGTTTACGACTTACGTTTCTTGGTAAACGGTACGGGCCCGTGATAGGCAGTATGTTTATGGTTTACGATTTTTGGTAAGTTGTGCAGACCCGGGATAGGTGGCACCTTGGTAAACGGTACGGGCCCGTGATAGGCAGTACGTTTACGACTTATGTTTCTTCGTGAATTGTGTTTGTCCGTGAGAGACTGCACAGGGGTTTGTCCGTGAGAGACTACGCCCTGGTGAATTGTGTTTGTCCGTGAGAGACGGCACAGGTGTTTGTCCGTGAGAGACTACACCCTGTTAAATTGTGAATTGTTGGTTCATTTTGTTCGTGTGGGTATTGTGTTATAAGTGTTAAGTGTTATGTTTTGGAATTTGGTGATAACATGTTTGATTGCAATACCATTTCGAAACTCCTGACGTTGTAGTAATTGTGTCATAAGTGTTAAATGTTATGTTTTGGAATTTGGTGATAGCATGTTTAATTGCAATACTATTTCGAATCTCATGTTGTTGTAGCGATTGCGTTATTAGTGCTAAGTGTTAAGATTTGGGATTATGTATGAATGTGATTGAGTTAGTTTATGAATTTTTGAAAGAATACACAAGGAAATCGATTTACCCAATCGATTTGATGAGTTACAGGGGCCCTGTCTTTCACGAAATCGATTTACCCAATCGATTTTGTAATATGTTTTCAAAACCATTTAAGAAATCAAATTGCCAAATCAATTGGATTCATTACAGGGGCTCTGTCTTTCACGAAATCGATTTGCCCAATCGATTGGATTCAATACAGGGGCTCTGTCTGTCAGGAAATCGATTTACCCAATCGATTGAGTCAATCGATTTACCTGATCGATTGATTTAAGCCCAGAGTTCAGTTTTCACTAAAAACTTTCAGGAAATTGATTTTCCCCGATCGATTGGCTTAGTGGAAAATCTTATTTTGAGTTAGATAATTGATTGCTCAATTGATTTATCAATGATTTGGTGAGTTATGTATTACTTGATGGATTGAGAACTTTCTTTTGTTTTCATTTATATTTGGCAAGCATTACATGAACTTTTAGCATGTGGAAAATCCTTCTAAGATGTATGATAAATTGAAAAGGTCATTTGTGCATTGAAATGCTTAAATGTTATGTGTTAACTGTTAATTTCGGTTGGTGACCCTTTACAACTATTGTGGAAATCTGGGCTTTGCCCTTAGATGAGAATCAGGATGATCCTACCAGTTCGTACCCTCCGGATGGGAATGAGGATGGGAGTGCTTGATTGGAGCTATGTTAGGAGGATCTCACAGGGCGCGTGGAGATCACTCAGGGTGTTTAGTTGTTTGGTAAAATGATCAGACTAGGTTGACACAGAGGGAACATATGTCTTTCTTTTGGGTTGCTTTTATTTTTAAACTGGAAGACTGTACTACTTTTGTTATGTAAATATTTTGAATTCATATTTTGAGAACTTCTTCCGCTGCTTGTAAATTATAATGACTTAATTATTTTATCCAAAGGTGTTATCTTATTTATCTCTCTGTTTTATTTTAACTTCTTTTGAAAAAAAAAAAATACAACCTCGCTTTGAAAAATGGGGTGTTACATTAGTAGTGTGAAATTTCTTCATAAAACTTGTTGAAGATAAACCGACTAACC
This sequence comes from Cicer bijugum, assembly GCA_037974875.1. Lineage (NCBI taxonomy): Eukaryota > Viridiplantae > Streptophyta > Magnoliopsida > Fabales > Fabaceae > Cicer > Cicer bijugum. The sequence goes on from JBBPBT010000487.1 coordinate 4,699,784, forward strand.
CCTATCTATATGGATATTAAACTTATAATCCTAAATAAATAGCGAAATCAAGAAAAATAATAATTATAAATTTTTAATAACTAAGTAATTTGAAAACTAATCTAACAAGATAATTTATGATACTCCAACATCATATTACAATATTCTAAGATGAAGCACATGTGCAAGTTTGGGTAGACCCTCTCAGTTACAAGATGAAAGCAAGAGTGACTGCATCATGGACAGACCTAGGTATGGATCCAGGAACTTCAGTTGATTTGACTTATTTTGTTCTTTACAATCCCATGAATTTATAGCATTGAAGATACCTACAATGTTTTGATATTTTGACTATTTATATTGGACTTTGCAGCATTAAACACAATCATCAGTTTCTTGAGAAATATCGTCTAAATTAAACTCGCATGCTTGTTAGATGTATGTCCTGAGTCCGAACTAAGTTCTCGATATATTTTAAAACAACCTCCACACAAATATAGATAATTTTGAATGAACAAAAGAATGTCACATTAAGTCTTGAAATTGAGATGCATTGACACCTGCAACAAACTTCTAAGCACAAAATATCTCTCAATCCTTGGGTATTGAGTTACGACAGTAACAGGTGTGTAGCAAACTTACTTCGTTTGGTCTACAATTTTAGTATGTTATTTCTATAATTGAGTTTGTTATTTTAATATACAATTTACACACTAATTATTACAGTGGAAGTTTTTACTGCACTAGGTTCATGGTTTTTATTCTCTCAAATCTCATATTTATTTTTTTGGTGAATTGTTGTCGTGTGGAATTGTATTTTTTGTTTGGTTATTTATATGCACAAAAGAAGAGATTTTTTTTTTGAATTATAGAGATAATTGTCTCAGATTTTTTCTCAACACATATTTATTGATCAACATCTTAAGCTAGAGGCCCTCTGGCTCCGTATTTAATCTACAATGTTATTTATTTAATAGAACTTTATTAAAAACTTTCAAATATCATACTCCTAATCCACCATTCTTTAAATATAAATACACATTATCTCACTTGACACAATGAATCTTAATTACTTCGTACCAATTTATATTTTATGGATAACATTAAAGATTAACTCAAATAATCTCTCTACAAATTATAAGCAATATTTGACTAAATTATATATATCAAATAAGTTTTTTAGACAAAATATATTTAAAATTATTTAATTCATAAGGTTAAATAAATTTTAGTTCCCTAAATATATCATTTTTCATTTTTAGTCATTTTAAAATTTTTCTTTAAATATTGATTCCTCAAATGTTTTGTATTAATA
>JBBPBT010000487.1:4701577-4750235 GCA_037974875.1 Cicer bijugum
TCATGATAGTTTAAAAATATTTTATATGGTTAGTGTATCTCAATCATTAGATCACAAAAAATATTAACTTTGTAGTCTCTATAAAAAATTAACAACTTTTTAGTCGTAAATTTTCTAATTCACTTTTAGTCCTTATTTTAAAATATTTTTGTAAACAATGGATATTTTAAGTCTCTTATAAAATTAAAATAGAACTAAAAGTATATAATTTTGTTTATGAATTAAATTTAAAATGTAATAATTTAATAGAGACAAAAAATATATATAATTATTTTTTAATGAATTGACAATTTGAATATTTGTATATAATATTTTTTATCTTCATCTTCTGGTATCTAAAAAATAATGATTGCAGTGTTTCAAAGTTTGATTAAAAAATAAAAAAATACAGCAATTAAAGATTCCTTCTATTAAGATTTAAACTCATATTCTCTAAAACACTTTATCATTAATTTAACTATTTAAACTTCATACTTAATTACATAAAAACATTTCTTACACTTATAATTTATAGATGTTAAATTTATTTTAAATTTAATTGGTATATATAATGTAGTAGAAATATTTTGATATAAAGTGTAAGACCCATAATTTTTAAGTGTACTTTATGTATTTTAATGAATTTTTGGTATTGAACTCAGGGGCTTTATAGCCAAGTTATTAATATGTTGGGAGTTTCAAGGACCAAAAAGATATTTTGATGCCCGAATAGAATTACTCGTCGATGAATAAATTAAATTAACTGCGGTGAATCTGTTACGAAGAATTTAATGCGTTATAGGTGAAATAGTAATTTAACAAATATCTAGATATTTGTTAAAAGTAATTAATATATATATATATATATATTTATATATATATATATATATATATATATATATATATATATTTGCTGGGAGGGAAAATAAAAGGAAAGAGAAGGGAAAGACAAGGAAGTAGAAAGAAGAGAAGTAGAAAGGAAGGAAAAGCAAAAGAAAAGAAAAAGTTCGTCTTCTTCCTCCCCTGCCTCGCGACTAACCCATTTTCCTTCTTCTTGGTTTTGCTTTATTTTTCTTTCTTTGGCTTCAAGAAAATGTACCCAAGGCTTAAGGGGTAAGAAAGCAAAGATTTCTCAACTTCACTCTTCCTCTTTGATTCGAAAACGAAGAAAAACGGTATTAGGGATTCAAACACAAACCTCCCCGTTTCATCTAGATCTAAGCTTCGTTTCGCGAAGAGATAGAAGGGAAAGTTGCTCACTACCATGCTACGGTGCTAGGGGACCAACTTTGGAAGCGGCGTTGCGAGCGGAGATTTTACCGGATTTGCTCGCGGTGCTGTAATCGCACGTTACAGCTAACGTGAAGGTAAGGGCTCCTTCCAAACTTTTAGTTTGCATTTAGGGACTTATCTGTGGTTGTGTGGAAAAGAATTAGATTAGGGTTGGTGTATTGAATTGGGGAAAATGAATTTAACTCATTTATGTATGATTTTGAGTAAAAGAAACTTGTGTGTTTGAGTGGGGGATTGTGTCGATTTGTGTTCGTTGTTTTTGACGTGTTCTTAATTGATATTGATAAAATTTGATATGTGTATGGTTGAATTTTGTGGGAGAATGAATTGATGTGTTTTGATGTGGGTTGATAATATGTATGAGTTTGTTTTGTTTGAAATTTTGAAAACCATTAAGTTAAACGAGTATTAAGAATGGGGAATCTCTTAACGTCTCATTTACTTAATGTGTGTTTGTTTGTGAAAATCGTTTAAGTTAAATGAGAATTAAGAACGGGGAATCTCTTAATGTCTCGTTTACTTAATATTTGTTTTAAAAATCGTTTAAGTTAAATAAGTATTAAGAATGGGGAATCTCTTAAATGACTTATTTACTTAATGTTGTTTTGTGATTTGGTGTGAATCATTGATTGATTTGGATATTTTGTTTGAGCTTGTTTGGTGTGGAATTTGAAAACCATTAAGTTAAACGAGTATTAAGAATGGGGAATCTCTTAACGTCTCATTTACTTAATGTGTGTTTGTTTGTGAAAATCGTTTAAGTTAAATGAGATTTAAGAATGGGGAATCTCTTAATGTCTCGTTTACTTAATATTTGTTTTGAAAATTGTTTAAGTTAAATGAGTATTAAGAATGGGGAATCTCTTAATGCCTTATTTACTTAATGTTGTTTTGAAAATCGTTTAAGCTAAATGAGAATTAAGAATGGGGAATCTCTTAATGTCTCGTTTACTTAATGTTGTTTTGAAAATCGTTTAAGTTAACTGAGCGTTAAGAATGGGGAATCTCTTAATGTATTGGTTACTTAATGTTTGTTTTTGAAAATGGTTTCAGTGAAATGAGTATTAAGAATGGGGAATCTCTTAATGACTTGTTTACTGAAAGTTTTGTTGTGAAAATCGTTAAGTTAAATGTGTATTAAGAATGGGGAATCGTCGTAAAAATGATTTTCGTGAGGAAATGAATTGTTGTGTTTTGGCGTGAATTGTGTATTCAATTCGTGAATATGTTTGAGTTTGTTCTATGTGGGATTTGAAAAACATTAAGCTAAATAAGTATTAAGAATGGGGAAACTCTTAATATCTTGTTTACTTAATGTGTGTTTGTTTGTTTGCAAATCGTTTAAGTTAACTGGGCGTTAAGAATGGGGAATCTCTTAATGTCTTGGTTACTTAATGTTTGTGTTGAAAAATCGTTTATGTTAAATGAGAATTAAGAACGGGGAATCTCTTAATGTCTCGTTTACGTAATATTTGTTTTGAAAATCGTTTAAGTTAAATAAGTATTTAGAATGGGGAATCTCTTAATGACTTATTTACTTAATGTTGTTTTGAAAATTGTTTAAGTTAATTGGGCTTTAAGAATGGGGAATCTCTTAATGTCTTGGTTCCTTATTGTTTGTTATGGTAAATCGTGCTAACCCGGGATAGGTGGCACCTCGGTAAACTGTACTGACCCGGGATAGGTGGTACGTTTACGATTTACGTTTGGTAAGTTGTGCTGACCCGTGATAGGTGGCACCTCGGTAAGCAGTACTGACCCGTGATAGGTGGTACCCTTACGACTTACGTTTTGTCGTTTGGTAAATCGTGCTGACTCGGGATAGGTGGCACCTCGGTAAACAGTACTGACCCGTGATAGGTGGTACGTTTACGATTTACGTTTGGTAAGTTGTGCTGACCCGTGATAGGTGGCACCTCGGTAAACAGTACTGACCCGTGATAGGTGGTATGTTTACGACTTACGTTTCTTGGTGAATTGTTTTTGTCCGTGAGAGACTGCACAGGTGTTTGTCCGTGAGAGACTACACCCTGTTAAATTGTGAATTGTTGGTTTATTTTGTCCGTGTGGGTATTGTGTTATAAGTGTTAAGTGTTATGTTTTGGAATTTGGTGATAACATGTTTGATTGCAATACCATTTCGAAAACTCATGATGTTGTAGTAATTGTGTTATAAGTGTTAAGTGTTATGTTTTGGAATTTGGTGATAACATGTTTGATAGCAATACCATTTCGAAACTCCTGATGTTGTAGTAATTGTGTCATAAGTGTTAAATGTTATGTTTTGGAATTTGGTGATAGCATGTTTAATTGCAATACTATTTCAAAACTCCTGTTGTTGTAGCGTTTGCGTTATCAGTGCTAAGTGTTAAGATTTGGGATTATGTATGAATGTGATTGAGTTAGTTTATGAATTTTTGAAAGAATACACAGGGAAATCGATTTACCCAATCGATTTGATGAGTTACAGGGGCCCTGTCTTTCACAAAATCGATTTACCCAATCGATTTTGTAATATGTTTTTCAAAACCATTTAAGAAATCAAATTGCCAAATCGATTGGATTCATTACAGGGGCTCTGTCTTTAACCAAATCGATTTGCCTAATCGATTGAATTCAATACAGGGGCTCTGTCTGTCAAGAAATCGATTTACCCAATCGAGTGAGTCAATCGATTTACCCAATCGATTGATTTAAGCCCAGAGTTCAGTTTTGACTAAAAACTTTCAGGAAATTGATTTCCCCGATCGATTGGCTTAGTGGAAAATCTTATTTTGAGTTAGATAATTGATTGCTCAATTGATTTATCAATGTTTTGGTGAGTTATGTATTACTTGATGGATTGAGAACTTTCTTTTGTTTTCATTTATATTTGGCAAGCATTACATGAACTTTTAGCATGTGGAAAATCCTTCTAAGATGTTTGATAAATTGAAAAGGTTATTTGTGCATTGAAAAGCTTAAATGTTATGTGTTAACTGTTAATTTCGGTTGGTGACCCTTTACAACTATTGTGGAAATCTGGGCTTTGCCCTCAGATGAGAGTCGGGATGATCCTACAGGTTCGTACCCTCCGGATGGGAATGTGGATGGGAGTGCTTGATTAGAGCTACGATAGGAGAATCTCACGGGGCGCGTGGAGATTACTCAAGGCGTATAGTTTTCTGTTATGTATAGAATGATCAGACTAGGTTGTCACTCAGGACAATTATGTCTTTCTTTTGGGCTACTTTTATTTTAAATTGGAAGGATGTACATGTACTAACGTTGACATCAGGACATGCTTTGGATTTATGTTTTGAGAAACTTTTCCGCTGTTTGTAAATTATAATGACTCAATTATTTATCCATAGGTTTTATCTTATTTATTTCTTTGTTGTATTTCAATTTCTTTAAAAAAAAAATACACCCTCGCTATTAAAAACGGGGTGTTACATAAAGCTTGTTATTTCTCAATTTAATAATGAGAACAAGTTTATTTTTTTTAAAACAACAAAATTAAATTCTTCTTAAAACAAGGAAATTGACATTGAAGCTTTATAACATGAAGGGAGAATCTGCTTCCAAACACCATTTGTTGACTGTGACCGACACCAATGTCAATTTCAAGGTTTAGGTATGTTGCTGCTGTTTTTGTTTTTATTCCAAAGTTTATTCCTTTTCAATTTCCAAAACACTATTTTTCAACCCTAAACCCTCAATTTGATAATGTTAATCATTTGGATGCTGTTTCATTCTTCAATCGTTTGCTCCATAAGAATCCTACTCCACCAGCCATTGAATTTGGCTAGATTTTAGGTTCCATTGTGAAAGCTAAGCATTACTCAATAGCTATACTTCAGAAATTGGTAGATTGGTGAGCTCCAACTTGAGAGAAATTTGTAGAATATTAAAGAAATGGTTATTTTGAGTACTTGAAGAGGGATATCATGATAAATATGTCCTAGAGAATTAGTGTATTGTTAGGATAATTACCATTCCATCCTCCAGGTCCGGCGTAAGAAGCCCATTTGTCATTTTGATCTGTGCGAGATATCATACTACGGAAAAAAGTATGATAAGTTTCACATATGGAAAATGAAGGAATGAATTAGAATAATGCAAGTATCATTTTGATTCGGAATAAGACTAAGAAAAAATTAGATGTCTCTGTCAAGTGTTCAGTAAAGCATGAATCTGATGCAAACATTGGTCAGGTTCTAAACTGAGTACAAGATAATGAAATTCTTTGAATTAGATTCTTGTTGTATTTAAATAATTGTAGAAAAATGAATTTGAATCATATCATTGATGATCACCTATCCCGTTTTCATCAATATCTCCTGTTGTTTTCCAACTGTTTCCCACGCTTTTCCCCCGTGCTATTAGTGATAGTTGTTCTACTCCACATTATAGTATTAGTGTCTCTTTTTTATTATAGAATGCCTAGGAGTCATTAGTATTGTTTATTGTTTTGGTGGATACCCTGCATTGTGCGTTTTGTGTATACATTATGAATCTAATTGTAAATACTCTCTTAATGCTTATATTTTATCACTGTTGATTTGTGCAGTGATTTGCATGCCTGTGTGACTTTTACTGTCAAGTCTATATTTGATATTCAAACCCCAGGTGATCAAATGACTGTTTTCCTGCATCTGTAACCGGTACTTGCTCTATATTTCTACTTGAATTAATACGCGCAAGATTTGTTATCAAATACTATTTATAGCCTTGAATCATTCTTTGCTTCTACAAATATATAAGCTGAGATAGAAAGCAATATTTTGACAAACTACAGAGAAGATATTCTTAACAGAAGCCTCCTTTTGGTAAAACTTGCAACATATACTCATACGAAAAATTGAGGATGATTTTGAATCTTTAATGTATGAATTGTATAAGTGGTAAGTGTTTTGTTTTGCAATTGTGTGATAGTGTGATTGATTGCAAAACTATTTCGAAACTCAAGATGTCGTGGTGATTGCGCTATAATTGTTAAGTGTGATTGTTTGGATTTGTGGGTTAGTGTTGATTGATTTCGAAACCCTTTGAAAAGAAGAAAAATGCTGAATTTTGTTGTTTTTCTGCTGCTATCTGATGTGTATTCGAATACAGCAATCTGTATTCGAATACAGACATGCTATTTTGCCACTGACTTACTGTGTAGTCGAATACAGACTGTTGTATTCGAATACAGACATGTTGTTTTGATGCTGAATGTTGAAACAACCTTGTATTTGAATACTGGGATGCTGTATTCGAATACAGCAGTGCTGTTTTATTAAAAACTTCATTTTTCAACCTTGTATATGAACTTTTAGCATATGGAAAATCCTTTTAAGGTGCATGCTTAGTTGAGAGGATATTTTGTGCATTTAAAAACTTAAATGTTATGTGTTAACTGTTAATTTCGGTTGGTGACCCTTTACAACTATTGTGGCAATTTGGGCTTTGCCCTCATATGAGAGCCAGGATGATCCTACCGGTTCGTACCCTACGGATGGGAATGTAGATGGGAATGCTTGATTGGAGCTACCATAGGAGGATCTCACGGGGCGCGTGGAGATTACTCAGGATGTTTAGTTGTTTTGTAGAATGATTAGACTAGGTGCACAGAAGAAACAGATGTCTTTCGTTTGGGTTGCTTTTATTTTTAAACTGGAAGATTGTACCACTTGTGTTATGTAAATATTTTGAATTCATATTTTGAGAACTTCTTCCGCTGTTTGTAAATTATAATGACTTAATTATTTATCCAAAGGTGTTACCTTATTTATTTCTCGGTTTTATTTGATTTCTTTGGAAAAAAAAGTACACCCTCGCTTTTTGAAAAACGGGGCGTTACATTGTGGTATCAGAGTTTTGGTTTGGTTTTCTTTGGGGGCTGTGGAACCTTAGGTTTTAGATTGTAGGTTAGGAGTTGTTGTCTGATCATGTGTCAGTTTAGGTGGTTTGAGTTGTCAAGTTCAAAATAATTATTATGTGCTGGTGTGGTCGGAAGTTATTTTTGGAACTATTGAAGTAGTGTTAAGACTCTACCTGATGATGGTTTTATAGGAAAACCATGCCGCCAAGGAGGAATGACGTTCCGAGACCCAATGCCAATAGGCTATGAATAACATGGCTGCTTCTGTGGCTGCACAGACTGCTGCCAAGACTCAACGTGATCTCGAAAAGAGGGAAAGAGAGATCTGTGCTGTAGAGTCAAGAGGATTAAAAGAGTTTCGTCGTTACAATCCTCCCAAGTTTGAGGGGGATGAGAATTCAGTAAAAGCGGATCAATGGATCCAATAACTGGAGAAGATCTTCGAAATGATTAACTGTCAAGCGGGAGTGAGGGTCAACTATGCCACTTATATGCTACTAGGAGATGCTGAGTACTGGTGGAGGAGTACAAGGTTGTTGATGAGATCAGCTCACGAGGAGGTGAACTGGGAATCTTTTAAAAGGAAGTTTTTAGACAAATACTTCCCGATGAGTACCAGGACTAGACTGGGCGATGATTTCCTGAAACTGCATCAGGGGAACATGACCGTGGGCGAATATGCTGCTAAGTTTGAATCACTATCAAGGCATTTCAGATTTTCCCGTGAAGAGATTGACGAGCCATTCTTGTGTCATCGTTTCCAAGACGGACTAAAGTATGAGATTCAAGACTCTGTCTTACCCTTGGGAATTCAACGTTTCCAAGTTCTTGTGGAAAAATGTAGAGAAGTTGAGGATATGAAGAATAAGAGAGCTAGCCGAGGAGGGAATTTTAACTCAGGAGGGCCTAGTCGGGTGAAGTATCAGAACAAGGGAAAACAAGTTGCTAAACCCTATAATCGACCACATGATAACAACGGGGGACAGAATAACCCAGGGAACCAAGACTTTGGGAGACAAGTGGGACAAGGTATACAATGTTTGCGATGTGAAGAAGAGGGACATTATGCTTATGCTTGTACCTTTAACAGTCCTACTTGCTACAATTGCCATAATCCAGGGCACTTTGCAAAGAATTGCAAGGCTCTGAAGGTGGAACCAATGGTGAATGTAGCTAGGATTACTCTTCCTACTGCTAGAGGACATGTTTATTGCGTCGGCGCTGAAGTTGGAAATTTATCTAGCAATCTGATTCAATATGACTGTGCGATTACAGGTAACCCCCTAGCTGCACTTTTCTGATTCAGGGACAACCCATTCCTTCATTACTATGAATTGTGTGAATCATTGGAAGTTATCTGCGTCGTCACCACCCTTTTGATTTGGTTGTTGTACGCCCGCTAAGACTTTGACTAAAAATATTGCATGTTTACATTGCCAAGTAATTGTCCATAATAGAGATTTCTCGATTAATTTGATTTGTTTACTTCTACAATAACCCAAGATTATTCTTGGTATGGATTGGAAGTCCTATCGTTAGGCAATGATATATTGTACTCAATGTGTCGGTGTCATACTTAGTGTTTAGGTTTGGTACTAGATGGATGTTCCGTACAAGGTGGAACATCAGCGACCTGCTGGGGTGTTACAACCTTTAGATATATCTGAGTGGAAGTGGGACAGCATTTCCATGGATTTTATAATTGGATTGCCAAAAACAAGGAGAAAATGAAGACTTCACAGGATCGTCAGAAGAGTTATGCGGACAAGCGTCGCAGACTTTTAGAATTCGAACAGGGTGACCATGTATTTCTGAGAGTCACACCTACTACTGGAGTTGGTAGAGCATTGAAATTGAAGAAGTTGACTCTGAAATTCATTGGACCATATCAGATTTCGGCACGAATTGGGCCTGTTGCTTATCGGATTGCATTGCCTCTTATACTGTCCAATATCCATGATGTGTTTCATGTGTCGCAATTGAGGAAATAGCTTGCAGATCCATCTCATGTGATCGAACCAGACACAATCCAGCTAAAGGAAAACTTGTTGTTCGAAGTACCACCTGTGAGAATTGATGATAAAAAGATTAAGCGGTTGAGGACCAAGGATGTTTCGTTGGTCACAGTGATTTGGAACCCAATTACTAGGGACGCGACCTGGATGACGGGAGAGCAAGATGAGAGAACAACACCAGAGTTATTTATCGATGCGTAGTTTCGAGGACGAAACTAATTTTAGGAGGGTAGTAATGTAAGACCCGTAATTTTAAATCCTAAGTTATACAATTTTAGGGTATTATGTGTTAAATTGCTAAGGCTTTTAACCCTGTTTTCGGCATTTAGGTCGAAAATATACTTTTGGAAATTGGATTAAAATTATTTGTCGAAGAATAATTTATTTGGGTTTCGAAGAATTTAATTTTGGGCGGTTTTGTTCAAAATATCTCGGGTTGCTAAAAATTATACCGGTCAATTGAGTTGCGACGAGAGTAGATATTTTATTAAATTAGATTGAGTTGTGAATGAGGTGAGATGTGTAAGAGTTGTTAGATATTCGTTTGAGTTGGTTTTAAATATAATGTAAATATATATATATATATATATGTATATATATATTATTATAAGTATATATATATATTATAAGTTATATATATATGTGTATTGGAAAGCACATGAACGGAAAAGAAACAGAGGGAAACACGCCACACAAACCCATCGCCCTCCTTCCTTCATTCTTGTTCCATTTTTTTTCTTCCTTTGGCTTCAAGACTAGGAACCCAAGGCTTAGTGGGTAAGCAAGCAAGGATATCTCAGCTTCATACTTCCTCTTTGTTGTGAAAACGAAGAAAAACAGTGTTAGGGATTTTCAAACCGTCAAACGCAAACCTCCCCGTTTCATCTAGATCTAAGCTTCGTTTCGCAAAGAGATAGAAGGGAAAGTTGCTCACCACCACGCTACGGTGCTAGGGAACCAACTTTGGAAGCGACGTTGCGAGCAGAGATTTTACCAGATTTGCTCGTGGTGCCGTAATCGCACGTTAAAGCTAACGTGAAGGTAAGGGCTCCTTCCAAAATTTTAGTTTACATTTAGGGACTGATAAGGATCTCAAGAGCATGAAGATGATTCATATTTTAATAAATTAGCATAAACTTTATTTATTTTAATTTGGTTTGTATTAATTCTTAGTTTGCTTTGATTTGGAATTGTAACAGTTTTATTATTGATTTAGTTTTTGTTATGTGTAAGTGAAGATACTTTACTTACATTAAGTTTATTTTAGAGAAAAAATAAGATGTAAGACCAATATGGGCCTAGAGAATGGTGTCAATTATGACCCATTTAGGTTTAGAGATAGACTTAGTATAAATAAGGATTTGTAACCTCATGGAAGGCGGATTTTGAATATTATTTTTGTGAGGCTTTGCTCTCTAGAGTTCTTGAAAGAATTCACTTTGAACTTATCAAGGTTGTTAACCCTTGTGGCGTTCTTCTTGGTTTATCAATCCTTAGATTGTGGCACCATTTTGTTCTTGGTTTATTTGCTGAATAATAATATTGAGTTTCCTTTACATCAAACCCTAATACCCCAATTCTTCCAATTTTCGTGATCAGTAGCCTACGCTCATATCTCGAGTTCTATATACTGTTTCTCGGTGTTTCAAAAGCCTAATCTGCGTTTCAGAACGTCATCTTTCACCTCGTTTTGGAATCGGCCGAATCGGAGTTTCACAGCACCGATTATCGCATTCTGCAGCTGTACGCGATTTTTCGCTCAAATTTGTAAGTTTCCGACCTAGAACGATCCTTAAATTAAACCATGACAATTAGAATCATATCAGGGACTTACTTGTGGTTGTGTGAAAAAGAATTTGGTTAGGGTTAAAGTAATGTTTTATGGAGAATGAATTTTAAACCCATTTATGTATGATTTCGAGTATATGAAACTTGTTGTGTTTGAGTGATGGATTGTGTTGATTTGTGTCGTCGTATTCGGCCTGTTCATACTTGATTTTTGTTGATTGATGTGTTTTGGTGTGAATTATGGATTGAATGTGAAAGTATGTTTGAGTTTGTTTTGTTTGGAATTTGAAAACCATTAAGTGCAACGAGTATTAAGAATGGGGAATCTCATAACGTCTCGTTTACTTAATGTGAGTTTGTGAAAATCGTTTAAGTTAAATGAGTAATAAGAATGGGGAATCTCTTAATGACTTATTTACTTAATGTTGTCGTGAAAATGATTTTGTGGAGAAATGATTTGATGCGTTTTATGTGGGAATTGTGGATTGAATTTGATAATATGTTTGAGTTCATTTTTGTGTGGAATTTGAAAACCATTAAGTTAAATGAGTATTAAGAATGGGGAATCTCTTAATATGTTGTTTACTTAATGTGTGTTTGAGAAAATCGTTTAAGTTAACTGGGCATTGAGAATGGGGAATCTCTTAATATCTTGGTTACTTAATGTTTGTTTTGGAAAACCGTTAAGTTAAAAGAGTATTAAGAATGGGAATCTCTTAATACTTCTGTTTGCTTAATGTTTTGTTTTGAAAATCGTTAAGTTAAATGAGGATTAAGAATGGGGAATCTCTTAATATATGTGTTTACTTAATGTCATCGTAAAAATGATTTTGTGGAGAAATGAATTGCCATGTTTTGGCGTGAATAGTGTAATAAATTTGTGAATATGTTTGAGTTTGTATTGTGTGGAATTTGAAAACCATTAAGTTAAACGAGTATTAAGAATGGGGAATCTCTTAATGTCTTGTTTACTTAATGTGTGTTTGTTGGTGAAAATCGTTTAAGTTAATTGGGCATTAATAATGGGGAATCTCTTAATGTCTTGGTTACTTAATGTTGTTTTGAAAATTGTTTAAGTTAACTGAGCGTTAAGAATGGGGAATCTCTTAATGTCTTGGTTACTTAATGTTTGTTTTGGAAAATCGTTTAAGTTAAATGAGAATTAAGAATGGGGAATCTCTTAATGTCTCGTTTACTTAATATTTGTTTTGAAAATCGTTTAAGTTAAATAAGTATTAAGAATGAGGAATCTTTTAATGACTTATTTACTTAATGTTGTTTTGAAAATTGTTTAAGTTAACTGGGCGTTAAAAATGGGGAATCTCTTAATGTCTTGGTTACTTATTGTTTGATTTGGTAAATCATGCTGACCCGTGATAGGTGGCACCTCGATAAACTGTACTAACCTGTGATAGGTGGTACGTTTTCGATTTACATTTGGTAAGTTGTGCTGACCTGTGATAGGTGGCACCTCGGTAAACAGTGCTGACCCTTGATAGGTGGTACGTTTACGACTTACGTTTCTTGGTGAATTGTGTTAGTCCGTGAGAGACTACACCCTGGTGAATTGTGTTTGTCCGTGAGAGACTGCACAGGTGTTTTTTCGTGAGAGACTACACCCTGTTAAATTGTGAATTGTTGGTTCATTTTGTCTGTGTGGGTATTGCGTTGTAACCGTTAAGCGGTATGTTTTGAAATTGTGCGTAAGTGTGTTGATTCAAGTTTATGATTGAGTATTTTGAAACCTGAGATGTCATTGGGATTGTGTTGATTATGTTAAGTGTTATGTTTTGGAATTTGGTGATAACATGTTTGATTGCAATACTATTTCGAAACTCATGATGTTGTAGTATTGTGTTGTAAGTGTTAAGTGTTATGTTTTGGAATTTGGTGATAACATGTTTGATTGCAATACTATTTCAAAACTCATGACGTTGTAGTATTGTGTTATAAGTGTGAAGTGTTATGTTTTGGAATTTGGTGATAACATGTTTGATTGCAATACCATTTCGAAACTCATGATGTCGTAGTAATTGTGTTATAAGTGTTAAGTGTTAGGCTTTGGAATTTGGTGATAGCATGTTTTTTTGCAATACTATTTCGAAATTCATGATGTTGTAGCGATTACGTTATAAGTGGTAAGTGTTTTGTTTTGCGATTGTGTGATAGTGTGATTGATTGCAAAACTATTTCGAAACTCAAGATGTCGTGGTGATTGCGCTATAATTGCTAAGTGTGATTGTTTGGATTTGTGGGTAAGTGTTGATTGATTTTGAAACCCTTTGAAAAGCTGAAAAATGCTGAATTTTGCTGTTTTTCTGCTGCTGTCTGATGTGTAGTCGAATACAACAATCTATATTCGAATACAGACATGCTATTTTGCCACTGACTTACTGTGTAGTCGAATACAGACTGTTGTATTTGAATACAGACATGCTGTTTTGATGTTGAATGCTGAAACAGCCTTGTATTCGAATACAGGGATGCTATATTAGAATACAGCAATGTTGTTTTGTTAAAAACTTCATTTTTCAACCTTGTATATGAACTTTTAGCATATGGAAAATCCTTTTAAGGTGCATGCTTAGTTGAGAGGATATTTTGTGCATTTAAAAACTTAAATGTTATGTGTTAAATGTTAATTTCGATTGGTGACCCTTTACAACTATTGTGGAAATCTGGGCTTTGCCCTCAGATGAGAGCCAGGATGATCCTACCGGTTCGTACCCTACGGATGGGAATGTAGATGGGAATGCTTGATTGGAGCTACGATAGGAGGATCTCACGGGGAGCGTGGAGATTACTCAGGATGTTTCGTTGTTTTGTAGAATGATCACACTAGGTGCACAGAAGAAACATATGTCTTTCTTTTGGGTTGCTTTTATTTTTAAACTGGAAGACTGTACCACTTGTGTTATGTAAATATTTTGAATTCATATTTTGAGAACTTCTTCCGCTGTTTGTAAATTACAATGACTTAATTATTTATCCAAAGGTGTTACCTTATTTATTTCTCGGTTTTATTTGATTTCTTTTGAAAAAAAAAATACACCCTCGCTTTTTGAAAAACGGGGCGTTGCAAACATTAAGTAAACAAGACATTAAGAGATTCCCCATTCTTAATACTCATTTAACTTAAACCATTTTCCAAAACAAACATTAAGTAAACAAGACATTAAGAGATTCCCCATTCTTAATACTCATTTAACTTAAACGATTTTCACAAACACACATTAAGTAAACAAAACATTAAGAGATTCCCCATTCTTAATACTCGTTTAACTCTAATGGTTTTCACGACAACATTAAGTAAACATAGACATTAAGAGATTCCCCATTCTTAATGCTCGTTTATCTCTAATGTTTTCAAATTCCACACAATACAAACTCAAACATATTATCAAATCCTATCCACAACTCACACCAAAACACATCAATTCATTTCTCCACAAAATCCAATATACACATATCAAATTTCATCAGTATTAATTAAGAACACGTCAAATACGACGAACACAAATCATCACAACATACCACTCAAACACAACAAATTTCATTTACTCAAAATCATACATAAATGGGTTAAATTCATTTTCCATGAAATATTCATCAATATCACCAAAACCCCACATTAGAATTTCACCCATAAAGCATTAAATTCATTTTCCCCAATTTAATACTTCAACCCTAACATAATCCTTTTCCACACAACCACAGATAAGTCCCTAAATGCAAACTAAAAGTTTGGAAGGAGCCCTTACCTTCACGTTAGCTTTAACGTGCGATTAGGGTACCGCGAGTAAATCCGGTAAAATCTTCGCTCGCAACGTCGCTTCCAAAGTTGGTTCCCTAGCACCGTAGCGTGGTAGTGAGCAACTTTCCCATCTATCTCTTCATGAAACGAAGCTTAGATCTAGATGAAACGGGGAGGTTTGTGTTTGACGGTTTTGAAATCCCTAACTCCGTTTTCGAATCTTGGAAGGAGGAAGAAGCTGGAAATTTGTTCTTACTCACCCACAATCCTTGGGTTTCTCTTCTTGGAGCAAAATAAAGCAACGAAAGCAAAGAAAGGGAGCAAGATCGAGAGAGTTTGCGAGGCAGGGAACGGAAACCTTTTCTCTTTTTTTCTTCCTCTGTTTTCGTATTCTTTCTTTGTTCCTCTCTTTCCACTTCTTTCATATACATATATATATATATATATATATATATATTACTATAATATTACTAATAATAATAATATTATAAATATATATATATATAATAATTAAACCTAAACAAATAAATATCTAGATATTTCAGATATTTATGAAAATCATCACTTCTCAAACAATTTTGTTAAAAATATCTACTCTCGTCACAACTCATTTGACAAATAAAATTTTCAGCAACCCGAGATATTTTAACAAAATTGTCTGGAATTATATTCTTCGTAATCTAAATAAATTATTCTTCGACAAATAATTTTAATCCAATTTTCAAAAACATATTTTTGACATTTCACCCACTAAATACCCAAAACTGGGCTAAAAGTCTAAGAAATTCTACACAAAATACCCTAAAATTGTAAAATTTAGGATTTAAAATTTAGGGTCTTACAGGTGTAACTTCAATTGAGTTGACATTTAACATTGGATTTGCTTATATGGATTTTGAATGTCAAGAAAACTTTTGTTGGACATTATAGAAGTTAAAAGAGTTGTTTGTTTCAAACACCTCATGTCCTCATGTGATCGTGACTGACAAAGAAATTGCTTTAATCAATGCAATTGAAGTTGTATTTCAATCTTCAACAAATTTACTTTGTCAACTTCATATTCACAAAAATGTTGGAGCCAAATGCAAACAATATATATTAAAGAAAGAGATGCAAGAACCCATTCTTGAGTTGTTGAGGAAAATTATTTATTGTTCTGAAGTGAAAGAGTATTTAAGCAAGCATGTGGGGATAATATTATTTTCTTTGACTACGTCAGAGACACATGGTTGAATCCTCACAAGGAAAGATTTGTGGAAACATGGACCAATCGAGTATTGTATCTAGGAAATACAACAACTAATAAGTACGTCATTAAAACTTTGCATTTTGTATTATATTTATACTTATATATGATTAAACATGCATGATAGAATTTTTATTAAAATAATATCAAATATTTTGTATGTTTGAATATTATGGCTGAGTCTGCTCATTGGTCATTGAAGAAATTTTTGGAACACAGTAAAAGAGATTCATGTAAGGCATTGAATGGTATGAATGGCATGTTGAAGTTCCAAATTATTAAGATAAAAGGTTCATTTGATATAAGTAAGGGACGCACAGAGCATATACACAACAATCCATTCTATGAGAAATTGACTTGGGTTGTATCCAAGAAAGCCTTAGCTGATATTGTTCATGAACACAACAGAGTCAGCTATGTCGGTAACGACAAAGCTACATGTTGTTCTATACTTAGAAACACTCATGGTTTACCTTGTGCATGTGAGTTGGCATGATACATGTTGAAAGGTGATCCAATCCCATTAGATGTTGTTCATATACATTGGAGGAAATTAACCATGAATAGTGATCAAGAGAAAGAAAAGTTAGCAACTGATTCAGAGTTAGACATTACATCGAAGATAAATATAATTTGGAAAACTTGGAAAACACATAATGTTGCTGGAAGAAGGGCATTTAAAGAGCAAGTTGCCGGAAATAGCATATCCAAAGACAACATCAATGTGTGCATCACTAGATAAGATAAAAAAATTGTGGTGTTAACAGAAAAAAAGGCAATAAGCCGATGGGATTTTGATGTATATCGCAACTCTTCATACTTTGACCATGTTGAAATTGTGGTGTTAAGAGAAAAAAAGGCAATAAGCCAATGGGATTTTGATGTATATCGCAACTCTTCATACTTTGACCATGTTGATGTAAATACTTCAGCATCTCAGCAAGCACCCAAACAAGTCTGCCAGCAAGTTAGAAAATATTTCAATGAGTTTCGTCATTTAATTCATCCATATATTAAAGACATAGTTAATGTTAAAGACGATGGAAACTGTGAATATTGTGCTATTACTGCTTTACTTGGTCATAATGAAGAATATTGGAGCTTTGTGCATCGACAGTTGTATATAGAGATTAAGTCCAAACCAGATTTATATGTTGCATTATTCAAGGAACGTTTTCAAGAAGTGACAAACTCTTTACTTGTAACTGAGTTGGAAAACCAACCCAACAAGAAGTGGATAAACATTTCTGATATGGGTTACGTGACAACAACAAAATATAATCTCGTTCTTATTACATTGGCAAAAACTTTTTGTTTGACTATTTTTCCATTGAAGGATGCACACAATGAAGGTATGTCACGTGATCGTATTATCAGCATTGGTTTTGTAAATGGAAGTCATTGGGTTCAAGTTAAATTGAAATTTGCATGTCCATTACCTCCACTTGCTTGGCATTGGAAGGAGCACCGTAGTGATGAGTCTACATCATGGGCTATAGCTTATGCAGGACATCTACATCATTGGGGTTCATTAGATTTAGAAAATATCTCAGGTTATATATCTTTGGCACGTGATGGACATTTTTTATTTATATGTTGTTTTCAGTATATATGTTGTTTCCTCCTTTCATTCAATATATATGTTGTTTCATCCTTTGATTCACATAACTTTAAATCATTTAAATAAGATAAATCAATAATATTCCATGACAATAAATCTGATAAGACAACCATAATAAGTCTGAATAATAAAATAAGTCTGAATAAGAATTGATAGAGATAAGTCTGAATAATAAAATAAGACAATAAAAATACAATTATAATACTACTAATAGTCTCCTCCTCTACAAATGTGTAAAGCTCTTTCTAATAAGACACACATCTCATATTCAAGACCACCCATATGTAAATCTAAACTCTGTTGTATTAGACCACCAATTTCTTGACACCGTGTATAAATATTAGTAGTATTGGGACCAACATCATGACTAGGACCAGCACCATGACTAGGACCAGCACTAGCATTAGCATCATAACTAGGACCAACACCACCATATGCAGCAACGTAAGGGATCACTCGAGGAGAGATATCCTATAGTACTAATGAATCTATCCCTAAACACACTCCTGTGGATATGCGACATAATGCAATTTACTATGAAGTGATATAGTAATCCAGATATAGTAATCCAATTATCTATATGAGCACGTAATACATATCTAATATCAATGAATTTGTCTTGCTTTTTTCCATTTGAAACAAACTTTAAGGCACATCTATCCTGTTTAATTAAAAATAAAACATAATAACTTAAAATCTTAATTATGGTTGTCAACGGTGGTTGGATTCTTGAACAACTTGATTGCATTTAGCTAGAAGGTTGAGAAGAGTTGAACACAATCAGTTTGACTAGCATATGTTCAGTGCAATTGTGATTCAGTTGGTGAATTAGTGAATTAAATCCTTCAGTTTGAAGGGACTAGTGGTGAACCAGGATAAATTGACTGTGTTATTTTGTGTTTCTGTTTTATCTACTCTATTTTCATCACTTGGTTTTACTATTGCTAAAACATTTTTTTAAAATAAAACACAATTCAATTTATGTATTTTAATTTATGTATTTTGTATTTTGGGGAATTTTGTGCTGAATTTCTAAGGCTTTTTAGCCAATTTTATGGCATTTTTTTTGAGTTAAATGCCAAAAATATTTTTGGAGACCCGATTAAAATTATTTGTCGATGAATAATTTTATATAATTACAGTGAAACCTTTTGTTGAAGAAAAAAAATTCTGAGATGCAGCATTTTTTAGAAAAATTCATCTGCCCATTGAATTACGGCGAAAGTAGATATTTTTCTGAAAAAGTGGTTTGTGATGTGATGTGAGGTGACAAGCGTAATGATCATTTTTATAAAAATATCTAGATATTTGTTTAGATATTTATTATTATTATTTTAATATTATATAAATATATATATATATATATACTTAAAAAGGAAGAAAGGAAGCAATTTTCCAATTCTCCTTTACTTGAGCCCATCTTCCTCTATCTCTTTCTCTTTTTCAAAAAGAAAACAAGCCAATGGTTAGTGTTTTTCAACAAAACCCAAAAATAAACCTCCATTAATCTACTAGATCTAAGCTTCCATTCGAGAAGTGACAGAAGGGAAAGTTGATCATCTCCACGCTACGGTGCTAGTGAGCCAACTTTCGAAGCGACGTCACGAACTTAAATTTTACCGGAATTAATAGCGGTGCCGTAATCTGTTGTTAAAGCTACAACGAAGGTAAGGGCTCCTTCCAAACTTTTAGTTTGCATTTAGGACATTATTTGTGATTTTGTGGAAAAGAAATTTGATGTATTTGAGGTGTGATTTTGTGAAAAATTAATTTAATGTGAGTATGTGTAATTTAGTGGAATTTAAATTGGAGGTGTGATTTGTGGTGATTCAAGTTTGGCGTGATTTATATGTTCATAATTATTATTATGAATTTTTGAGATGTGATTTATTTGTGGATTTTGTAGAAAATGAATTCATGAAATTTGGTGGTTTATGTGTAAAAATGTGGAGTTTTGAAATTGGGAGAGTTATGTTTGAACTGTTGAAATTTAATTGAGGTGTTATATGTATGTTGTGGAATTGAATTGATTGTTGTCGATGTTAATTGGCGATAATTAAATTTGATGAGTTTGAGTTACATAATGAGTTATTTTCATATAAATGAGTTTGAACTAAAATTGAAATTTTACAAAAAAATTAGCGTTGTTAAAGTTGTGAAAAAGTTCAAATTTTAACTAAGTTAAAGAGTTTGAGCAAAAAGATAGATTGAAATTAAAAATAGTTAGAGTTCAAAATGTTACTCTTTTAATTACTCTTTGATTGAGTTTAAAAAGAAAAAAAGTTTAGAGTATTTTATTAACTCAAAAATTTCGGTGCTTTAATAGTCGAGTGTGTGTATGGGAAATTTTAACGATATTTGTTTTATTTAGTTTTAAGTAAATAATATAGATTATTTGGTTTTAAAACTTTGGTGTGTGACAAAGATTTAATTTTGGAAATTTTGTTGTATTTGCATTAGTTTTATTGTGAACAAGTTGTTATAAATATTCATGTTTATGTAGTTAGCTCCTTGAGTCTCGAAAAGGAATCGAGACTGTTGGCACCGAGTTACTGGTTGGGAGAACTCTGATGTATTAATGTTGTTGTGGTGATTTATGGTTGAAAATTTTAGAGATTGAATATGGTGATTTTTGTTAGGTGAAATTGATGTGTTCATAATTAATATTATGAATTTTTTATATGAAATTTATGTGTGTTTGGTCGAAAATGAATTTAATTCAATTTAGGTGTGAATGAAATTTGGAGATGTGGTTTATGTGTGGTTGTGGAAATTTTAATTTGTGTGAATAAATATGTTTGAGTATGAGAGTCAGAGTATGTGAATAAATATGTTTACTTAATGATTGTGGTGAAAAGAGTCAGAGTATGCTCATGCATTTCATAGTACATGGTGACCGCGATGGGGCCACGGTGATAGTGGTGACCGTGATGGGCCACAAGATGATGCCATGTGAATCGTTGGTTCATCTTATCCTAGCGGGGATTGTCGCGTCGTGCTGATCTGTGAGAGATTGCACTCTAGAATGTGCTGATCTGTGAGGGATTGCACTCTAGAAAATTGTGTTGGTCTGTGAGCGACTGCACTCTTGTATTTCGTGCTAGTCTGTGAGAGACTGCACGCTAGTAAATCGTGCTGATCCGTGAGAGATTGCACCTCGGTAATTAGTATTGGTTTGTGAGAGGTTGTACAATTATGATTTACACCCCTCGAGGAGGGTTTTGGTTTGGAATTCTGGAATGATGCATTTTGGCATATACGCATTGCATTAGGGTGCTTGGCACACGAGTCATGTTTGTTATACTTTCATGATTGTATATACATATTTGGTTGTTGTTGTGATTTATCGTAATTGCTTTGAGGTGTGAAGTTGGGTTGATTAAGTTTTGATGTATTTATGTGTTCATAATTGATTTAATGAATATTCGATGTGTGATTGAGGTGTGAATTTGTGGAGATTAATTTGGTGTTAATTATGTGTTCATAATTGATAATATTAATGTTTGAAGTGTTGATTGATTTAAGAGCCATTTTAGAATTGAAAATTTGTCTTCCTCCATCTTCATCCATTTTCATTGTTCTTGCTTCCTTTGAGTTCGAAAATTGATAGTGGGTGATAGGACAAGGATTTCTCAACTTCACTCTTCCTATTTGATTCGAAAACGAAGAAAAACGGTATTAGGGATTCAAACACAAACCTTCCTGTTTCATCTAGATCTAAGCCTCCTTTCAAGAAGAGATAGAAGGGAAGGTTGCTCATCTCCGTGGTACGGTGCTAGTGGACCAACTTTAAAAGCAACGTTGCGAATTGAGATTTTATCGGACTTACTCACGGTACTGTAAACGCACGGGAAAGCTAACGTGAAGGTAAGGGCTCCTTCCAAACTTTTAGTTTGCATTTAGGGCCTTATATGTGGTTGTGTGGAAAAGAATTTTGTTAGGGTTGGAGTATTGATTTGGGAAAATGTATCTAAGGCTTTATGGGTAAAATCTTAGAGTTAGGTTTTGGTTATATTGATGAATGTTTCGTGGAAAATGAATTTAAACTCATTTATGTATGATTTTGAGTAAATGAAACTTGTGTGTTTTAGTGGTGGATTGTGTTGATTTGTGTTCGTTGTTTTTGACGTGTTCTTAATTGATACTGATGAAATTTGAGATGTGTTTTGTGTGGTTTGTGTGGAAAAATGATTTGGTGTGAATTATGGATTGAATGTGGAAGTATGTTTGAGTTTGTTTTGTGTGGAATTTGAAAACATTAAGTTAAACGAGTATTAAGAATGGGGAATCTCTTAATGTCTTGTTTACTTAATATGAGTTTGTGAAAATCGTTTAAGTTAAATGAGTATCAAGAATGGGGAATCTCTTAATGACTTATTTACTTAATGTTGTCGTGAAAACGATTTTGGTGGAGAAATAATTTGATGTGTTTTGGGTGGGAATTGTGGGTTGAATTTGATAATATGTTTGAGTTCGTTTTGTGTGGAATTTGAAAACCATTAAGTTAAATGAGTATTAAGAATGGGGAATCTCTTAATGTCTTGTTTACTTAATGTGTGTTTGGAAAATCGTTTAAGTTAAATGAGAATTAAGAATGGGGAATCTCTTAATGTCTCGTTTACTTAATGTTGTTTTGAAAATCGTTTAAGTTAACTGGGCGTTAAGAATGGGGAATCTCTTAATGTCTTGGTTACTTAATGGGAACTGTGTGGAGGCGGTACTTATCCCCCAGGTACCGGGCTCGAATCCCATGGAAGGCAAAAACTCGCTATTTCCAACTGAGTGGTTAGGGGGGGCGAGAAGAGCGTGAGGTAGCGTCGCCGGTAACGGGAATGACCGGGGTGTTACACAGTGGAAAATCTTATTTGGAGTTAGATAATTGATTGCTCAATTGATTTATCAATGTTTTGGTCAGTTATATATTACTTGATGGATTGAGAACTTTATTTGATTTCATTTACATTTGGCAAGCATTATATGAACTTTTAGCATATGGAAAATCCTTTTAAGGTGCATGCTTAGTTGAGAGGATATTTTATGCATTTAAAAACTTAAATGTTATGTGTTAACTGTTAATTTCGGTTGGTGACCCTTTACAACTATTGTGGAAATCTGGGCTTTGCCCTCATATGAGAGCCAGGACAATCCTACCGGTCTGTACCCTACGGATGGGAATGCTTGACTGGAGCTGTTAGGAGGATCTTACGGGGCGCATGGAGATCACTCAGGGCGTATAGTTTTTATGTATAAAATGATTAGATTAGGTTGACATAGAGGGAACAAATGTCTTTCTTTTGAATTGTATTTATTTTAAAACGGATGATTGTACTTATACTAATATTGTCAGCTTGACATATTATTATCGATGGGTTACATGTCCCACTTGTTGTTGTGTAAATATTTTGGATTCATATTTAGAGGAACTTTTCCGCTGCTTGTAAATTTTAATGGCTTAATTATTTATGCAAATGTATTACCACATTTATTTCTCTGCTTTATTTTAATTTCTTTTGAAAAAAAAACACACCCTCGCTTTGAAAAATGGGGTGTTACACAAATTTTTGAAAATGTGCCAAGAAAACTTGTTGGAACAACACATAGAGATGTAGCTTATGACAATTAAAGATTCATGAAAGGAATTATCCCACCTATAATTCAAACATTATTATTATAAAGGGAAGAATGGAGTATGAAATGGAAAAAGTTTGGTGGGAACTAGTAAGGCTGGATTTATTGAAATAACTATAATGAAGATGTATCAAGGTTCGAGGCAGGAATTTAAGGTTTGTATAAATGGAAAAGTGATGGAGTGAATACAATGTGTTTGACATGTCGTAATGAAAATATAGTCATCAAGCTGCAAATAAAGAATGCGGCGAAATTGAGAAGTATCAGAATGAATGCTGACAGTAGATGTAGTAAAATTATTTTCGAGTTTCTGTAGAATTGTGAAGTATATAAGAAATTTTCTAGTGAAGCGTGAATTTGAGGTGTTAGGCATGAGATGATTGTAGACCTTGATTTGTGAATTAAATTCAAGTTGGATTTTGTTGGAAACATGACTCTTGAAATGAAGTACTAAACTGAAAGGAAGTTTGTGTATCATGAGTAGTATAGTTTTGGTATGTTATCGAAAAAATTTGAGGAAGCTTGGATCACCAAGCAGATGTGAGAATGGAATTATTAGAGTTATAATTAGAACAACATACGGATAAGAACACTACGATTTGACGTAGTTGTGCGACTAAAGAAAAATCGAGAATTTGTGGACTATGGAGACATTTAGGAGTTCTCGGCGGTAATGATTGTGTTGTGCTCAGTGTGTTGATGTCATACTCTGTGTTTCGGTTGGGTACCAAATGGATGATTCGTACCAAGTGGACGTATATGAGGCTATGTGACATAGTTTTAGGTGATTGTAATTCGTTGATAAGAGCAAAGTTATAGGAAAATACAGGAAACTCAGTGGACCTTGAGAAGTTTGTTTGATCACTTGTGCATTAGGATAACGTTAAGTGCAAGTCGCGGGGAGCACTATTACAGTTCGGTTAAGATAGTCCAAGCCACCCCCATGGTTGTTGGCAATTTATTGACAAATTGAGGGACTGATCATCCTTAATCTCTTGTTGATTGTAGACAAAAACATGTTGAATGGAACAGACGAGTCTTACCGACTATGCTAGTGTGTAGAGTTATTAAGCACTCTATGAAAAGGGGTAGGCAACACTTTCTACGATTAGGCCGGTGAAACAAGTTGTGACTTGTATGTTGAATTTGAGTACAAACCTAGTGTGGATTGTTACTCGTACTTTAAGTTTTGAGGACGAAACTTCTTTTTGGAAGGTAGTAATGTAAGACCCTTAATTTTAAATTCTAATTTATGTATTTTGTGGAATTTTGTGCTGAATTTCTGAGGCTTTTAAGCCAATTTTATGGCATTTTTTTTTAGTTAAATGCCAAAAATATTTTTGGAGACCCGATTAAAATTATTCGTCGATGAATAATTTTATTAAATTACGGTGAAACCTTTGGTCGAAGAAAAAAATTTCTAAGATGCAACATTTTTCAGAAAAATTCATCTGCCCATTGAATTACGGTGTAAGTAGATATTTTTTTGAAAAAGTGGTTTGTGATGTGATGTGAGGTGACAAGCGTAATGATGATTTTTTATAAAAATATCTAAATATTTGTAAATATCTAGATATTTTTTTAGATATTTATTATTATAATTATTATTATTATTATTATATATATATTATATATATACATATACTTAAAAAGGAAGAAAGGAAGCAATTTTCCAACTCTCCTTTACGTGAGCCCATCTTCCTCTTTCTCTTTCTCTATTTCAAAAAGAAAACAAGTCAATTGTTAGTGTTTTTTCAACAAAACCCAAAAATAAACCCCATTAATCTACCAGATCTAAGCTTCCATTCGAGAAGTGACAGAAGGGAAAGTTGCTCATCTCCACGCTACGGTGCTAAGCGACGTCACGAACTTAAATTTTACCGGAATTAATCGCGGTGTCGTAATCGGTTGTTGAAGCTACAACGGAGGTAAGGTGTAACACCCCGATTTTTAACAGCGTGAGTGTATATTTTTTTTTTCTTTCAAAAATCCACTAATGAAATACCAAAGCGTAACACAGACGACAATTGTTATAATTAATTACATCATAATTATGACAAACTGAAATATTTTTGAGGCGATAACCCAGAATATCCAAATATAAAATACACCGGGACTATGAGACCTATCAGACATCGCTCATACCCCTGGGGTATTCTCAGCAGACACATGTATAAGTACTGCTCCAAGAAATACTAATCCCCCATGGTCACGTCAAAAAATGGAACATGGACCCACCAAGACAGAAGTCATCTGACCGTATAAGTATAGTTACAGTCATCCCAAAATAAAGTAAGTACAACTACCAAAAGAAAGATATCAAGTCCCTATACAACAAAACTAATTTGATCACACTCTAGCAACTACAATAACATGGGTGACCTCCACACACTCCACAAGTCCCGTCTGACGCAACATCCATCTTCGAGGTAACCTCATCCTCATCAATATCCATAGACGGATCGCTCTCTTCAGAAGTCAGATCCACCCACGCGATAGGTGGCATCGGCGGCGCCGAGACCTCAAAACAGTCCACTACCTTAGTGGCAGTCGGTAAAGGATCAATCACTGGAAGAGGAAGCTCTGACTCGGCCCGCCTAGATGGCCCTACAATCTCTCGCTCCATGGGCATCGACCCCTTATCCTTTCTGCCAGTCCCTGGTCCAACCACTGTATCCTCAGCTCCCCCGGCAGCCTCTACCTCCACTCTAGCTGAGGAATCCATCGCATCTTCCCAAGCTCCACTCATCCCAAGCACTAATCCGGAAGGTACCGGATAATCGATCTTCTCGCGAGTGAGTTCCACAAGAAATACTGCCCCAACTTTCCTACTAGTCCTCACTACCCTCCCCGTATAAGTGGCCCTGCTTGAGATGGGGTCGTATAACCAAGCAGTCGGCGAGTCTCGATCAGGGAAGTCTAACGACGTCTCCGCCGTCAAGGTAACAGTCAGTGGAATGAACTCGGGTATCATCTAACGGCAAAGCCCAAATTCCACAATAGTTGTAAAGGGTCACCAACCGAAATTAACAAATAACACTTAGCAAAATTCTTATATTTTCAAATGCTCAAAAGAACCTTTCGTCTTAGCATACTCCTCGAAAGGGTTTTCATATGTCCAAAAATGCATAAACAATGTTGAAAAATGAAGTTTTAACAAATTGCACTAACTTAGCCGAATACAACAGAGGAAATGCAGATTTTCAGTTCTAAATAGCTATGAATCAATTAACACTTCAAATATTAATATTATTAATTATGAACACTTAATTTACACCGAAACTTAATCAAACCAACTTCACACCTCAAAGCAATTACGACAACTCACAACAATAGTCGAATATGTATACACAATCATCAAAGTATAACAAACATGACTCGCGTGCCAAGCACCCTAATGCAATGCTTATATGCCAAAATGCATCATTCCGGAATTCCAAACCAAAACCCTCCTCGAGGGGTGTAAATCATAATTGTATAGCCTCTCACAGACCAGTACTAATTACCGAGGTGCAATCTCTCACGGATCAGCACGATTTACTAGCGTGCAGTCTCTCACAGACCAGCACGACATACAAGAGTGCAGTCGCTCACAGACCAGCACAATTTACTAGTGTGCAGTCTCTCACAGACCAGCACGATTCCCTAGAGTGCAATCGCTCACAGATCAACACATTCTAGAGTGCAATCTCTCACAGATCAGCACGACGCGATAATCCCTGCAAGGATAAGATGAACCAACAATTCACATGGCATCATCCCGTGGCCCATCACGATCACCACTATCACCATGGCTCCATCGCGGTCACCATGTGCTATGAAATGCATGAGCATACTCTGACTCTTTTCTCTACAATCATTAAGTAAATGCAGCTATTAAAAGATTCCCCATTTTTAATACTCATTTAACACTAATGATTTTTCAGACACAACACAGAGCATACTCAAACATATTTATTCACACAAATTAAAATTCCCACAACCACACATAAATTTCATCTAAAAAAATTCATAATATTAATTATGAGCACATCAATTTCACCTAACATAAATCACCAAAATTTCCAAACATTAATCGCCATATTCAATCTCTAAAACTTTCAGCAATAAATCATCACAACAACATTAATATATCAGAGTTCTCCCCACCGCTAACTCGGTGCCAACGGTCTCGATTCCTTTTCGAGACTCAAGGAGCTAACTACATAAACATGAATATTTATAACAACTTGTTCACCATAAAACAAATCCAAACACAACAAAATTCCCAAAATTAAATCTTTCTCACACACCAAAGTTTTAAAACCAAATAATCTATATTATTTACTTAAAACTAAATAAAACAATTATCATCAAAATTTCCCATACACACTCGACTATTAAAGCACCGAAATTTTTGAGTTAATATAATACTCTAAACTTTTTTTTTTAAAAAAAAAAAACTCAATCAAAGAGTAATTATAAGAGTAACATTTTGAACTCTAACCATTTTTAATTTCAGTCTATCTTTTTGCTCAAACTCTTTAACTTAGTTAAAATTTGAACTTTTTCACGACTTTAACAACGCTAATTTTTTTGTAAAATTTCAATTTCAGTTCAAACTCATTAATTTGAAAATAACTCATTACGTAACTCAAACTCATCAAATTTAATTATCGCCAATACATACCGATTAAAATTTCTACAACCCATGTCAGCAATAAACCATCAACAGCCAACACATATTCCTATGTCTTACCTGTTTCAACTACAATCCAGATGTGAATTTTGGCTGCTATCTCTCGGCATTAAATAAATTACCATGCTTCTGCAAACAACTACCTTCATCTTTCAAGACTCCAAAAATTGAGGCATGATGGCATCAGCCAACCAATTCCAATTCCAAAGTTTTGAAAGTGATTACACTAGAAACTATATTCAGGAGGATAAAACTGTGAAGTATCACTAAAATGGTATAGTTTTTCCAAAAGAGACATCTTTTACAGCATGCTTTAACAGTAATTAGTTGAACTATTGTTGTCATTCTTTTCACTCCTTGTCTTGTTTTGGTGTCAAGAGAACAACTTTGAATCCTCTTATTACTTATTATACTTCTACAATTTACATGGTTCACATACAAATCATTAAAAGCACAACAATAATCGATCTGAATGCTGTTAATGTTCTAATTTAACATCTTTCAATCAAATTCTTCAACCTAATACTATAACCATTCCAGTAACCACATCCAAAGTTCAATTCCATGCTATTTCATAACATATAACTCACATGCAAAACCAAAGCAACAATACATTGTCCAATAATTTAAAAATCTACAATATATTCTACCACATAATTCATTCATTAACCACAAAACACATTCACCTTCTGTCACTTCTCGAAACGAAGCTTAGATCTAAGAGAAAAGTGAAGATTTGTATTTGTTGGGTTTTGAAACCACAACACAAAATAGAAATAGAGGAAGAAAGAAGAAAAGGAAAAACGAATAAAGGAAGAAAAGGAATACGCGAACCCTCTGTTTCCTTGCTTTCTTATGTGTATATATATATATATATATATATATATATATATATATATATACCTTACCTTACTTTACATATATATATATATATACTTAAACTAAATATATATATATATATTATTAAAACTAAATCACAAATATCTAGATATTTTAGAAAATTACCATTTCACCCATCATTTTCCAAACCACTTTTTGTTAAAAATATCAACTCTCGTCGCAACTCAGTTGGCAGATACAATTTTCAGCAACCCGAGGTATTTTAACAAAATTGTCTGGTATTAAATTCTTGGTAACGTAAATAAATAAAACTATTGTTCGACGAATAATTTAATCGGGGATCCAAATGTATTTTTGGCATTAAATTCACAAGGTACCAAAATACAATAATTTGGCTAAAAAGCCTTAGAGTTCAACACTAAAATGTCCTAAAATTGCATAATTTACGATTTAAAACTATGGGTCTTACGTAAGGGCTCCTTCCAAATTTTTAGTTTGCATTTAGGATATTATTTGTGATTTTGTGGAAAAGAAATTTGATGTATTTGAGGTGTGATTTAGAGAAAAATTAATTTAATGTGATTATGTGTAATTTAGTGGAATTTAAATTGGAGGTGTGGTTTGTGGTGATTCAAGTTTGGTGTGATTTATATGTTCATAATTATTATTATGAATTTTTGAGATGTGATTTATTTGTGGATTTTGTAGAAAATGAATTCATGAAATTTGGTGGTTTATGTGTAAAAATGTGGAGTTTTGAAATTGGGAGAGTTATGTTTGAACTGTTGAAATTTAATTGAGGTGTTATATGTGTTGTGGAATTGAATTGATTGTTGTCGATGTTAATTGGCGATAATTAAAATTGATGAGTTTGAGTTACGTAATGAGTTATTTTCAAATAAATGAGTTTGAACTGAAATTGAAATTTTACAAAAAAATTAGCGTTGTTAAAGTTGTGAAAAAGTTCAAAATTTAACTAAGTTAAAGAGTTTGAGCAAAAAGATAGATTGAAATTAAAAATGGTTAGAGTTCAAAATGTTACTCTTTTAATTACTCTTTGATTGAGTTTAAAAAGAAAAAAAAGTTTAGAGTATTTTATTAAATCAAAAATTTTGGCGCTTTAATAGTCGAGTGTGTGTATGGGAAATTTTGACGATGTTTGTTTTATTTAGTTTTATGTAAATAATATAGATTATTTGGTTTTAAAACTTTGGTGTGTGAGAAAGATTTAATTTTTGGAAATTTTGTTGTGTTTGGATTAGTTTTATTGTGAACAAGTTGTTATAAATATTCATGTTTATGTAGTTAGCTCCTCGAGTCTCGAAAAGGAATCGAGACCGTTGGCACTGAGTTAGCGGTGAGGAGAACTCTGATATATTAATGTTGTGTTGGTGATTTATGGTTGAAAATTTTAGAGATTGAATATGGTGATTAATGTTTTGAAATTTTGGTGATTTATGTTAGGTGAAATTGATGTGTTCATAATTAATATTATGTAGTTTTGAGATAAAATTTATGTGTGACTTGGTGGAAAATGAATTTAAATCAATTTAGGTGTGAATGGAATTTGGAGATGTAATTTATGTGTGGTTGTGAAAATTTTAATTTGTGTGAATAAATATGTTTGAGTATGCTCTGTGTTGTGTTTGAAAAATCATTAGTGTTAAATGAGTATTAAAAATGGGGAATCTTTTAATAGTTGAATTTACTTAATGATTGTGGTGAAAAGAGTCAGAGTATGCTCATCCATTTTATAGTACATGGTGACCACGATGGGACCATGGTGATAGTGGTGACCGTGATGGGCCACAGGATGATGCCATGTGAATTGTTGGTTCATCTTATCCTTGCAGGGATTGCCGCGTCATGCTGATCTGTGAGAGATTTCACTCTAGAATGTGTTGATCTGTGAGCGATTACACTCTAGAAAATTGTGCTGGTCTGTGAGCGACTGCACTCTTGTATGTCGTGCTGGTCTGTGAGAGACTGCATGCTAGTAAATCGTGCTGATCCGTGAGAGATTGCACCTCGGTAATTAGTACTGGTCTGTGAGAGGCTGTACAATTATGATTTACACCCCTCGAGGAGGATTTTGATTTGGAATTCTGGAATGATGCATTTTGGCATATACGCATTGCATTAGGGTGCTTGGCACACGAGTCATGTTTGTTATACTTTGATGATTGTATATACATATTTGGTTGTTGTTGTGATTTATCGTAATTGCTTTGAGGTGTGAAGTTGGGTTGATTAAGTTTTGATGTATTTATGTGTTAATAATTGATTTAATGAATATTTGATGTGTGATTGAGGTGTGAATTTGTGAAGATTAATTTGGTGTTAATTATGTGTTCATAATTGATAATATTAATGTTTGAAGTGTTGATTGATTCAAGAGCCATTTTAGAATTGAAAATCTGTCTTTTCTCAATTGTATTCCGCTACGACAATGTAGTTTGTCAAAACTTCATTTTTCAACATTGTTTATGCATTTTCGGACATATGAAAACCCTTTCGAGGAGTATGATAAGACGAAAGGTTCTTTTGAGCATTTGAAAATATAAGAATTTTGTTATGTGATGTTTGTTAATTTCGGTTGGTGATCTTTACAATTATTGTGAAAATCTGGGATTTTGCCCTTAGATAAGAACCAGGATCATCCTATCGGTTAGTACCCTAGAGATGGGAAAGTAGTTAGTCGTACTTGACCAAAGCTGTGTCAGGAGGATCTTGCGGGGCGCGTGGAGATCACTTGGGTGGTGTAGTTTTGTAGCATGATCAGATTAGGTGATTGTATAAGGACTAGATATCTTTCTCTTGGGATTGTATTTATTTCATTTTGGAAGATTGTATCTATGCTTAAACTGTCTGATGACTTTTTCTTTTAATGGGTCCATGTTCCACATTTTGATGTGATGAGGGGAAAGTAGATATTCTTGGGGCAGTGCTTTTATGCAGGTGTCTGCCGAGAATACTCCAAGGGTATGAGCTATGTCTGATAGTTCTTGGATTTTGTTTCGAAGACTATTTCCGCTGTTTGTAAATATTGTTGACTTTTGTTGTTGTGTTTCGACTTAAATATTTATCCAAAAGTATTTTATTTGTTTGTTTCTTTGTTTAAAAACAAATACACTCGCGCTGTTAAAAATCGGGGTGTTACAATAAACTTGGATGTTGTGAGTTTGTTCCCAAATTTTTTTTTTGGTTTTAATGATTTTGAATTTGTATTGTATTTATATATTTAATGATTTGAATGATTGAATATCGTCGTTTTTTAGTAAAAAGAAAAAAAAAAGTTGCTTAAATAATCATTTTGATTCTTAATTTTGTTTGACACTATCACTATGATCCTTGAATATATAAAATTATTAAAGAAAAATAATCAAATGTGTTTTTTTTTTATTATTCAATTTGGTGTTGACTGAATCTATTATTAGTTAATTTGGTCTTCAAATATATTTCTATGTTAATCAATTTGGTTTATAAAAAAGTGCTACTATTTGGTACAAGAAAGCAAAAAAATACATCCGAAATAAGAGTTTTAACCAATTAACAATTGTGTGACCATATGAGAATTGACAAATATGATTTGCATACATATTGCCATATATTATTATTTTACTTTTTGCAAATATCTCTCAATAATAATCAACATTTTTCATTCCTAAAATCCAACTCAATTGAAAAATAAAAAAAATTAACATTTTCCTTTATAAAATTACTAATTGAAGACACTTGAGATTATTTTTGTATTTTTTATATAATAAGAAATTTTAATGACACTTGCAACATATATTTAAGAAATAAGATGGATAATTTTTATATGTTTTGTAAGCAATAAGCTTCCCTGATCTAGTTTTGATTTATGTACCAAACATACAAGTGCACATTAAATAGTTGCTTGATCTAATGTTTTGAATGAAGAAACATTTCAGGCATACATGAAGACACTACAACACTTGGAACAATAGTTTGCAACTCAAGGAATCAACCATAGTTGGAGGATGCACTTGAGGAAGATGCAGTTTTAGTATAGTTGTATTAAGTGTCTAGGTATCAAAGTTAAGTAATCAATCACTAGAGTCTCACACAAAACATGCCAATGAGTTTTTGTCATTCATTCATGTGTTATGAAACTTAAAACTGTAAACACTCGATTGAACAATCGATTGCATGGGTTATCAATCGAATGGCACGTAAACTGTCTTAAACAACTGAGGTCTGTAACAAGATCATTCGATTGTCCAGTCGATTGCACAATAGACTGACAACTCGATTGATGCTCAAATTCAAGTTACAGAGAGCACTCAGTCTGTGCCCACTCGATTGACCACTCGATTGTTCACTCGATTGGCAACTTGATTGTCTGCAGTATTTGAGTCACTTTGACCACGATACTCGATTGACCAATCGATTGATGCAAAATTTCATATCACAGTGAGCACCCAGTTTTGAACAACTCGATTGCTCACTCGATTGAAATGAAATTATGGCATCAGGTCTGAATCAGTGGATCACGACAATCGATTGAACAATCGATTGATGCAACATTTCATATCACAGTGAGCACCCAGTTTTGCCCAACTCGATTGCTCACTCGATTGAAAGATTTTCATAGCATCAGGTCTGATTCAAAAACTTGATCAATCGATTGACCAATCAAGTGAAGCCTATATAATTCAAGATTCCAGAAACACAGAATATTCGACACTCGATGCAGCAATCGATTGTATCCTTACAAATTCGATTGGGCAGTTGATTGTCCTGTGCCTGTCTTGAATATATATATATGGTGCCTCAAAACTTTTTAGAAGAACAACCACAACAAGAAAGAACATTTGCATAAAAACTTTTCACATTTTCAGAACCTCTTGCTCTCAATCTTGCATATCTCTGAAAACACTTTGAAAGAAAAGTTTTTCCAACACACAAAAATATTCATTGGCAAATCAAATCTTTTGTGTGGTGCTAGAATGATTGAATACATTTCTTGATACTACTTTTCTTTGTTTGTGACAAAGACAATTCTTTGTAATTGAAGCTGTAACAAATCCAGTTTGGAAACTGGTGGCTATCCTTGTTGGTGTGGGATCATCAAGAGGAAGTCTACTTTGATCTTGTGTGAGTTTGGGGATAAACTACAAGGATCAAAGGGGTGACAAGATAGAAGTGAAGGGAGTTAGATTGATAGGTCGTGTAGAAGACTGGAAAATCTGTAAAAGTACTCGAATTCATTCTATAGTGAAAAAGCTGGAATCATGATTATGATTACAGGACTGGATGTAGGCCGTTGGATCAACGGCTGAACCAGGATAAATCTTGGTGCAATCTTTCCTATCCCTCTTCTCTTTAATATTCAGCATTGTTTAAATTGCTTGTTTTGCATGTTCCTTGAATAAATCTTGTATGTGATTTTAAGTTTCCGCTGTGTTTGTAAATTGTATGATTGGTGCATAATTGGAATTGAGAATTATGTCTAATTAGTTGGAGTTGATCTTAATTCTCTTGTTTTTAATCAAAAAGAAGTCATAATTTTCCAACATGTTTCAAGTTTATTTATTATATATTTAAAAATATGTGATTTTGATTTTCAATAATTTATAAATTTTTTTAGAATAGTAAATTTTTTTTGTACTTGTTGACGTAAAAAATTTACTTCTTTTTAAAAAAATATCATCGGCTATTTAAAAATAGCTTTTCGAAAAACTACTAAAAACAATTATTAATAAAAAGTAATATTTAAATTATTGATAAATTTATTTTTTTATGAAAAACTATAATGAATTGTGTAACACCCCGAGTGATGAAAACAAAAGCAAACGCACGTGCTTTACGACAAATAAACAGATGATCCGGCATAGATTTTGGTAGGCTGTGAACACAGCTGAATCAAACCTTGGTGTGCAACTTGTGTGTTATGTTTTGTCTCTCATACAAGTGACGTTTCTTTATTTTCCATTCAATTTCTAAGTTTCCAATCTTTTCTCTCATTTTTCTATTCTTAAATAAAAATCCTAAATAAAATTCCTATCTTCACAACCCCACAAACACCATTTCTCGGTGCTCTCAAATCTTTTCTTATTTTGAGTGGCTGCAAAACCCCACGTGTTTTGCTCCCTCAATTTTTATTTTTTCCCCCTTTTATTTGTTTACCTATTTTTTTTTCCATAATCATTAATCACTTTGAGGTTTAGGGTTTTGAATCCTCGCGCCTCTCGATTAGTTTAAGGATTGTTGTTTCTGTTTTGCTATGTCAAAGAGGTGAGATTGATTATCATAGTTTTTTTCTATGGTCAATTGAATTTTTTTTATTTTTTTCTTTTGATTTGTGTTTTATGAGTTTCGTGATTTTTATATTGGGGGTTTCTGATTGTTGTTATTTCTTGAATTTCATGAATATTTGTATTTGTTATGTCCTGACTCCTGAGGAATTTGTTTTTATATATTTTCTTTGATTAGAGTTTAGTAATTAGGAATTGAAAGTTACAAAA
Organism: Cicer bijugum; assembly: GCA_037974875.1. Lineage (NCBI taxonomy): Eukaryota > Viridiplantae > Streptophyta > Magnoliopsida > Fabales > Fabaceae > Cicer > Cicer bijugum. Next base: position 4,736,759 of record JBBPBT010000487.1, read on the forward strand.
TTGAGTTTTTTCCCCTCTTTGGATAATCGTTAATTGGATTATTTGGAAAATCGTTATTTGGATGATTAGATAGCATATTGAACTGGGAACTCAATCAGGCTCAGGTTATTATTTTTAGATTATTATTCTAGAGATGTTTTTTGCTTTGCTTTTGTGATCTTGATGTCTCGGGTTCAAATCCTGGAAACAGCCTCTCGGTATTTGGGCATAAGCCATAAGGCTGCGTATACCTTCTAGGGATCTCACTTGGTGGGATGCTCGCGCATTGGTTTGCCGCCCTTTTTATTTTAGAGACCTTTTTTAAGGTCATGGCAGGGAATAAATGTGGATACCAATCTTTGGTGTTGTACCAATTTTGCATTTTATAAGCTAAAGATTGCAAATTTGATGTTGCTATCTTTTCATGATGATTGTTGTTAATGGTAGTTGATGTGTTTTAACCACGGATTCATTTGAATCAAGCTTGTGTTTCAATTTGTTGAAACATTGTTATAAAGTTTTCAATGGTGTCTTTGATTTTTTATACTGAGGACACGTGTTGCGCGCCCATTTGCCTTCGATGTTAATTTTCTTTGTGTTCCTATGCAACTTGAAAACTGTTCTAATTTGTGTATTTTCTCGTCTTCTGACTCCTTTAGGGTTCTTTGTAAGTTCTTTGCTCATGGTGCTTGTCTGAAAGGGGAGCATTGTGAGTTTTCTCATGACTGGAAAGCCCCTCCGAATAATGTTGGTGATACAGCCTCTTCTATCCTAAACATCTTACCAATTTATGGTTATCCAGTTAGGTTTCGCTGACAGTTTGTGCTTGTTGTATTGTTGTTGCAGATATGCACCTTTTATCAGAAAGGAGTTTGTGCTTATGGTAGTCGCTGCAGGTATGATCATGTCAAAGCTTCTCGAGCGCAGCCCTCTACTCCATCTTCTTCAATAATCGAAAACCAGCCCCTTGTTTCAGAATCTGTTGTACTTGGTAATACCAGAATTACATCTAACAATGTTACTACAGCTGCCGAGTTTTCTCTTTCCAACACTCCTTATGTTCTGCCCGGTGTACCAGCCTGGAATCAAGAATCTGTGCATCATGATTTCTTAAGGGAAGATGATGTTGTTCAATCGATAATTACTTCGCCTTCTGAGCTTCCAATTTGTTCCTTTGCTGCTGCTGGAAACTGTCCACGAGGTGAACAATGTCCTCATGTACATGGAGATTTATGCCCCTCGTGTGGAAGACATTGCTTGCATCCTTTCCGGCCTGAAGAAAGAGAAGAACATATGATGAGTTGCGAAAATAAGCAAAAGCATCTTGAGGCATTGAAAAGAAGTCAAGAAATCGAATGCAGTGTTTGCCTGGAGCGCGTTCTTTCAAAGCCTACAGCAGCTGAACGTAAGTTTGGGCTGCTATCTGAATGCGATCATCCATTCTGCATATCGTGTATTAGAAATTGGCGTAGTAGTAACCCGACATTAGGGATGGATGTTAATAGCACATTGCGGGCATGTCCTATATGTCGCAAGCTATCTTACTTTGTCGTTCCAAGTGTTATTTGGTATGCTACAAGTGATGAGAAACTGGAAATCATCGATACCTACAAGGCAAAGCTCAAGTAATTTCTTCATAACTCACAGCATCTATTTATGAATTTTGCTTTGCCTTTTCTATCTAATTGATCCACAATTTAATCATGTATGAAGCATTGACAAAAACATGGACTAGGACACAACACTGACACGTTAACACAGATAATTATTTGAAAAATGTAAGAAGTTGAATGTATAATCAGTCATGCCTTCAATCTGAAGTGTATGTGCTACACAACTAGTCATATGGAAACCTTGGATTGCTAATGGTTAAACATATGCACATAGCCTGTATTTCCTGATAAGCAAAATAATAGTTCAGAGTTAATGTGTCGAGCTTTTTCTGATATTGTTATTGTTGTATTGTTTGAATACCATTTTAGGTCAATTGACTGCAAGCATTTTGACTTTGGGGATGGAAACTGCCCTTTTGGAACTAGCTGCTTCTACAAGGTAAATATTTTTTGCTTTTCCTCCTCCAACTCCTCCCTGTTTGGACCATTTTACTTTTCCTGCCAAGACATTAGTTATCTTATATATCTCGGCACCTGTTAGATTTCCTTTTTCTAAGCCTTGATGCTTTACGACATTAGTAAATCATCTTTTATCTAGGGTCTGTTTGGATTGACTTATTTGAGCTTATCTTTTGGTATGAGCATTTATGAGACTGTTTGGAAGAGCTTATTGAAACCAATTATGACATATACAAAAGCTGTTTTCAGTTTATTACTTTATTTCCATTAGCTCTCTAGGATAGCTTATGGAGAGCTACAAAATTTGTTATAGAATAGCTTATATAAGCATTAATATGATAAATGCTTTGTTAAATTGTTTATCCAAACAAGGCCATAGAAACCAATGTGTACTAGGTTCAGTTTAATGTGAGTGCACTTCAGTTTTCTTTTTTATACAGTCTTGAAGTTAATGACTGCAACTTATTTCTGGTAACCAAGTATATTTAGATTTGCAGTCATAAAATTCTATTCTCCTACCTAGCATTAAATTATAATGTTTAGATAACTGTGAGGCTTTAAACTGTGTCTGAAATTAGTGCTCACAGAATAACTAGACCCTAATTAGTTTCTGTTATCCTTGAATGCAGCATGCATATCGAGACGGCCGCCTTGAGGAGGTAGCTTTGCGACATCTTGGGGCTGCAGACGGTGACACCATAATTGCCAAAGACATCAGGTTTCTCCCTACCATTTCACGGTTCTTATGTTTGGTCTTGTGCTCTTTGGTCCTTCCAATTTCACTAACTTTATACATGATGCTATCAGGCTGTCGGATTTTCTTGCTAACATGCATTTAAGTTGACGGTTGATGTTCACATTTTCTGATGTAAGTTTCTAACTTCTGTTTTCTTTTACTTAATTGAGGATAGCTTTTGTATATGGAGTATATAATAATGATCCTTTTGTATCATTTGCTTGGTTATGGTGCCTGGCTTTGAGAAGTGGGCCTTGAAACTTGACTGTCTTGTGTCTGGTTATAGTTGTTTGTGTAGCAGTTTGTTAAAATCTCCTCATATTTGTGGCGTCTAATCTAACAAGAATAAAATAGTTCCATTTCTTTTGCCTTTCACGAATTCCATTAATCACTCGTAAAATACTTATTGGCAAACTATTGCTGTCAGTGGCAGATGGCAGAGCGGCCTATGGTGGACAATAAAATACAACATAGTATGTAAATACATTAAAACAGTTGTAGAAATAAGTGAAAAATGAAAAAACTAGCAACATATATCAATAACTATATGCTTAAATTGATAGAAATGTCATTTGTCTCATAATCATAATGTCATAAACTACCGACAATCTCATTTTCATGAAGTTCAAGACATCAAAATAACAAAAAAGTTAGTAAAAAGCAATGCAAACACAGTAAATCTTCATTTTCGTTGTCAAGTGGATCATTTCCCTCTTTCCTGTTTTCATTCAGATTCCACAACAATAACCACCTTCTCTTTTTCAAATTCTTCATTCTCTTCAAATTCATCTTCATGTTCAACCACCTTCACCATCCCTTGAGGTTAAAGTTGTTGCTTGATGTTTCAGAGAAGTTTTGGCAATTGTAACACCAGTCTATGGCAACTTTCTTTTCCCTATATTTTACCTAGTATATGTTCTAGGGTTTCCATCCCTCGAAGCTTCATAAAGAATTGCATAATGTAGCTGTCATAACCAAAAACCAACTCATTTCTAACATCATTATTATCATATATTTCTCCTACTAACCATTCATTGAACACATCATGTCATTGAGTGACGTTGGATCAATTTCATGTATAGTATTACCTTTTAACTTGTAATTGACGTAAACTTAATCATGCAACTTCTTATGGTCAAACTTTTTTTTTTTTGAAAGAATTGCAATACAAATATAATTATATATAAGTAAAATTCTAATCTTATAACATTATAATAGGTTTGACCATTAAACTAAAACAAAAAGATATTAAGTGTTATGACCGCTACTTGCTCATACGTTCCAACTGCGTTCACATTCTGTTGTACTAGATTCCATGCTAAAAATCTTGATAGCTAGGTTTTAAAATTTTGGAGCTCTGTTGCCATGCATTCACCACCACTGAGCTGCAAAACTAAAAAAGTATGCCTTAAAATTTAAACATTAAAAGTTAAAATAAATAGTTGTGTTTTTAGTTTCACGCTAGGTGCAAGGGTTTTTCTGTGATTTTGCTTACCCAAAGCTACCATGCCACTTTTAAAAGTGACAACTTGGGAGGGCCCCAAATGAAAATGTGAGCCCAAATAGACAATTACTTAATTGGTTGCACAAGCCCATTATGTGGAAAGTTAGCGAGTGATGTTATACAAATATAGGAAAGAGGTGGGAAATAATGTGACGTGGCAAGACAATGAGGGGTGAGCAAATTGTATGACCCATTCTGTTATAAGATGGAAGAGAGAGAAGGGACATCGTTCATAATATTTTCAGTTAGGACCTAAGAGGTTTGGGCAGAGAGAATGATTTCTTCTCCGAGGAGTTGTGCTCTGGGGTTACAGGGATTTTCACTTCTGTAATACATCTTGTAGTTTCACTTAATTTATGGGTTTCTATCAATTGGTCCAACCTACTAGATACTCAAGGTAGAGGCCGCTTTAGGAGAAATGGAGGACGTTTGGGCCAAGAAGGTAGAGCTTCCAGATTTTATGGGGACAGATCCCGTTGGGTGGATTGTAAGAGCTGAGAGGTTCTTTGAGGAGAACAAAATTCACCCAAATGATATGCTGCAATGGGCATTCATGAGCATGGAGGGAGAGGCCATGTATTGGTTCAATTTTCGATGTCAAGAAGACCTCAATGCTGACTGGAAGTTATTTTCCAGGGCTATGATTAGAAGGTTTGGAGCACAGATGAAGCATTACATGGAGGAGTTGTTGCTGGAAAATCCAGAAGCAAAAACAGAGTTGTGGAAAGCAATAGGAATAAGAGATGCACCTGCGTTAAAAATGATAGAGAGAACTGCTGACGACCAGGAAGCAACGTATAACTATTAGTACCTTGGTCCAAAATCATAGTTGGTGCAACAGCGAAGAAGATGGAGATGGTAACAATGATTAAAAGGCGAGGTAAACCTTGTTGGTTCATCTATAGATATTCTTCTCACAAAATCCCTCTTATTTGTGAAATTTGTCAACAAATCCAAGGTACTAGATTTGCTTCATCTTTTCCATCATTAAAAATGCTTCATAAAGCTAAAACAAATTTTAGAAGGATGTTTGCTTCTAATGAACAAGTTGTCTAGGGAAACTAAGGGGAGGGAAGAGGCACATGTTTTCCTCATGCTTTCATTTTGCAACCATGCGATTTATTCTAAAAGTCATGGTTGGCTTCTCTTGTTCAATTACTTTGCCTCACCGATGGCAATGTCAATGGTGAAAGAAAACCAGCCACAAACTTAATTTATGATGAGATGAAGAAAGTAAAAAAAGAAGTTATGAAGTCTTTCAACAACAATGAAACCAAATACAAAGATGCATTTGCAATCACAGATAATAAATGAAACTTCAACTTCAATAACCATTTCTTACGGCTGGTCACTTGTTGACCATGCCATTCTTGACACCCCATAAATGTTTTATTTTGAGGTCAATAATGTGTTGTTTTAATGCATTAAGAGGTTGGTGTCATCTAAAGGAGAAGACTCGAATTATTTAATTTCCAAACTTAGAATACTGTCATCCAATAAATACTTTTTGGAGTTGTCTATATAAAAGAAAAACACATTCTATTTGATATCTTCTTCCTCCAAATGGTCTTTTATTTTTTGACTATAACTTATCTTTAAGCCCAGTGTCTCTCTCAACCCTAGTTGTCTACATTATCTCTGCAGGATACCTGCATAAAAATGGCATGCTTTAATGTGAAAAGTTATATTTTATATTACAAGTCAATGCTCCTCTTCCTATTTTTTTAGCAAACCATAAGTACTAGCACCAAAATTTTCTTAAATATTAGGTTGGTTGGCCTTGATTTTAGATTTATTAGTTAATTAGTTTAGAAGTTGATCTCTATTAACAAAATCATTAATTCCTGTTTCGTTGAATTTCTGTTGTCTATGCATATATTCACTTATAAAGTTCTCACTTTAGTGAGATTGTTTGTGTAAGCAATATTTGATTTTCCTGGTTCAACCGTAGCAAAAACAAATCACATCTGCCTTAAAACTGAACATCCTTTCTTTCTTTCAGTCGCTAATGTTTATTTGTTGCCATTTTGTAAGAGTGTAATGTTTTGTTTCTTGCATTGATTAATGGATTGAAAAATGATAAAAAGTAGATCAGTGAAAAACAATTGAAAATTGAAATAAATTTTTATGAAGAGCACTGATTCCCAAGTTATGCCACTACCTATCAGTACCCCCCGTGTTTCATTATGTTATGCTGTTCTGTCATGCTGTGTGAGGACAGCTGTTTTCTGGCATTGTCACTTACAAAGTATGATTTGTTTCTCCTAATTGATTTTGTATCTTATCTTTTCGGTTCCTAGGGGAAATGGACTCTAGAAATCTGGATTTTAACTGGGAGGTAAGTAAAGTCTGACCAAAGATCATTCCAATTTCTAGCTAGGGTTCGAACTTGGGTTCTTTTGAATGATTTGCCTCTTATTGAAGCTCAATAACCACTTGAGTCCAAGACAATACTTCACTAAAAATATCCAACTATATCTTAAGAAATCATCATTGAAATTCAGCATTTCACATTGGGAAAATTGTGGACTTCAGTTTTATGCTGAAGTAAGAAAACCCAAGTCACTCGAATACAATCCTCACTTTTGAAGTTAGTTACAGATAGTTACATTGTAGTTAGTGTAAGTGTGTAACCATACTATAATAGTCCATTTTCTATCAATGAATCATAATTCAGTTTATATGCCGCTCAATTTTCTCGTCGAACTATACTTATATGATGGTATCAAGAGCTATTTTCTGAGCCCTAAAAATCAATTTCTCACCCCTGGTAGAAGATTCACCTGTTAATTCGAGATATTCTGGTGAATCAAATTCTCGCAAACCTTTCACTAAAACTCTGGTTTTTAGTCATTGAGTGTTGACTTGTCTATTAACTTTAGAAAATGTGATTATTAGTGCTTGTTCACTCAAGTTGTTTTCTTTTTCCTCCAAAATAAAGTTGGGATTCGCCTATCAATTGGTTTTTCGTCAAGACTGTAATGTTATTATAAACTAATATTCTGTCAAATTTATAGTTTCATTAGAAGGAAGACAAAATAACAATACTCATAGCTGTATTAATATTATTGTGAAAGACAAAAGACAAACATCTAAGGTTTATAAATTTTATATGTCCTGATAAAACATTTTATAATTCTGTTGGAGAGACTTGGCGCAGCGGCAAGGTGTTGCCTTGTAACTGGTCATGGCTTCAAATTTGAAAACATTCTCTCCACTTGCGGGGATAAGATTGCATACATGTACCGTTTCTGCTGGAAACCTTGTGCACTAAGCTGCCCTTTTTTGAGAACATCTATGTTGTTAATCCCATATAGCGGCGAAACTGAAAAATGTTATAGCGAGATGGCTGCTATTGTGAAGACTAAAAGATAATATACAAAGTAAGCTGCTATTGTGAAGACTAAAAGATAATATACATAGTAAGCCTAACTTGCAACAGGATACTTAAATACTCAAAAATAGAAAAATATACAAAATTAAAGGGACAATCATACTTATTCATTATAATCAACTTTATCATTTTCCATCAAAATAAGTTCTAATGTAATCAAAATAACATAGTATTCAACATGACATCCCATTAAAATGACAAAATTAAGTCGGAAAATTAAACAAAATGAGAAGCCAATAAAATCAAGCTCTAAAAGTAATCAAAAGCATGCTTCCTCATATGCGTCTGCCTCATCGTCACTTCTAATTAGAGTGATTCCAAATTGCTATAGCGGATAGCAGGATGACCATAATTTGCGGCCGCAGCTCGTAGGGAGATGACGTCATGCCGAACCCTAGAGCGGCACTATTGACAACGTAGGAATATACATAATTCCGAAGGAGAAAAATAAAACTATTTCTAACAGATCATTTAATGTTATATATTATCATCAAATACAATCATGAAACTATGTGATATCTTCTAAATCTCTTACAGTTGCTAACTTCGATTACTTTCTTTTTTGTTAAATCAGCTTCAAAGGTACCAGAGAAAATGCTGCAGTGTGCATTCCATCGTTATAATAAAGTGCGTATGTAAAATGGTTAACGAAGATATATGCTTGTACAACCGAATAAATTCCAATAAGCTCTAACTTTTAAAGCATACAAAATGAAGTATGGAATGATTGGTGGGTGGTATTATAAACTACAGGGTGCATCATTTAGCCATCTAAGAATTTGAAAAAACATTTACTTTTTGTGTGGTGGATTTCATAGTTACTTTATGTAAAAGTTGATTTAGGGGAAGAGGTTTTTTTGTTAGCAATAATGTGATTTACAAGATATAGGTGTTTATTTGTAAACTTGATTTTATTGCTTGGTGACATTGCACCAAGAAACTTGATTATGTTATTGTTACTTACAGGAATTTGTCTGGAGATTTTTGGTGTTCATTCATATACTAATACTATTAGTCAGTAGTGTAAATGAGTGAAGAATCACAGGAATTTGTCTTTTCAAACTATATAGGTTTTTTGCTCCTAAAGTAATATACTATAGCGTCCTTAACATATATTTTTTTTCTTAGAAATTATTTTCGTAAGACTTTTCACTGGCACTGGTGATTTTGCGAGCTAATATTTGCTATCTTCTCATCATCTTTGCGATTTGTTTTGCTAACATATCTATTTTTTAAAAAATCCATCAATATCTCCAAGTCTTGAGCGAAAATGGGATGAAAATTATCATCAATAACAATAATTTTGAGATATGTCATACTCTACACTATAATCTTTTAGATGACTTCCTTACTAAGTGAACCAACCTTCGTTGGTAGCTTTGATGGTTTTAAACATTGTTCTCTTTTAACACTTTATCACTCGAAGAGTCAACAATACACGTATATGAATATTGACGATTTTCTTATAGATAATTTGTGTAAGCTAAATTAGATAAGTTGAAATCAATGACCTCATGAATTACATTTTTAGGATCCTAGGCAGACTGAACTTTCGATTCTTGAAGTGTCTAATTTTTATTTCCCAAAATCAATTGAGTGGAGTTAGAAGTTTCTTCACAATTTATATCAATTTTTTCATAATTAGTGTGAAAAAAATTCTTGAAAAGTAATAACAAAATAGAAAGATATATTAGTTAAAGACTCATGATACGTGATCTTAAAATGTATTTATAAGTGAAAGATATTTACTTTTATGTGAGTTATGTAGTATGAATTTTGACATCTCTCAAATTTGAAGATGTTGTCAGAGTTTGTGTTAATATAAATGTAAGAAGTTTGTCAAATCTGTTTCTGTAAGATTAAATTAGGTTGACTTTTGAGTAAAAAAATGTGGCTTAATTGTAATTTTAGCCCCTGTAAAAAACGTTGTAAATATTATGTTAGAGCGTTAGTTGACCATACAACAACACTTTTAGAAAAAAGCGTTGTAAATATTATGGCCTATATGACCTACAACAGCGCTTTTTCTAAAGCGCTGGCCAGAAAAGTGTTGTTGTATCCTCCGTTAATTTTACAATAGCGCTTTTAGTAAAAAAAAACACTATAAAATGCTAATTTTGGCGTACTGTAGTATATCATAATTATTTATTGGTACAATTTTAGAGATAATGCATGATTTTAAAGACAATAATAAACTTATATTTATATAATTTTAAGAGACTATTTATTCTTTATTTTATCTTATTTTATAATTTTAATTTAAACTCATTGTTGTATGTTTTTGTATTTGGATTTTTAACCATATGAAAATAAAATAATATATATTAATAAAAAATCTTGTGAAATTTGGAAACTAAAATATATTGATGCGACTATATCATTTGAGCCATATATAATTAAAATAATATATAATAACTTATATTTATATTATAGAATATAACATAAGTATAAATTATTATGTATGCGAAGTACGTGGAATGGCAAAAAGTAACTAAGTGGCGCAAAAGGAGAAAAATAAGAAAAAAGCCACTGTATCACTGATTTTACATTAGCTCTTTCTAGCATATGACTAGCGCCCTTAATATGAATAACATTTTAAATTTTTAAAATTTTTAAAAATAATAAATTTATTAATTTTGTTTGTAGAATATTTTTTTAAATAATTAAATTTATTTGAATAATTATTATATATGAGTTTATAAATAATATGAGAATATGTAAAATTAATAAAAAAAAAACATAAATGTTTGATCAAACGATTTATAATTTAATATCTTATATTACATTTTATTCATTAAACAATATGAGAAAATAAAATAAAAAAAATATTACGCAACAAGTATATTTGTATTAAAATGTAGTTATAAGTATAAAGTCAATAATATATTGACCATTAATTATTTATGGTCTATATGATGAACAAAATAATCTATTAAAATTAATATGTTAAAATTTACATATTTCTAATTACTACATTATTTTAAAGAAATAATAATTGATAAACATTCATCACTCTTTTAAATATTCAATCAAGAAATAAACCACTCTCTCAAATATGCGGGTTAGGATTCATAAAATCAAAAATTATATTTTTTACAAATAAACTCATAGTGAAGACCATCTTATTAAAAAAGTCTATAAATTATATTTAATATTAAAAATCTTAAAAGTATTTTAATAAGTATTAATAAATGTGATTATCTACCGTAAAATCAGATTAGTCATATTCTTTTTTACTTGTTGTCATATAATTATAATTTTAAAATAATTGACCATGAAATTGATCTAAGCTGTCACATTCATATGATGACACTAAATGGAGAATACAAAATAAAAGTAGAATTAAAAATGGCACGTCAATGTTATTTTAATTAGAGTAAAAATAGTTGCAACTAACATTTTTAATCTAACTCTAGTTTCTCTCTTATTAACAAAATATTATTAGAAAAAGTGGAAGAATAAATCTAAATTTATTGTCAAAATATTGTTAGAAAAATATTATTAGAATACATATATATATATATATATATATAATTTTGTCATTTGGTATTTATTTCATTCTAATCCCGTCAAAGAAATGACAAATCTAAATTCCAATATCTTGAGTATGAGACTTTTATATAATCTGACTTGAAAATTCTCACAAACAACTCGTGTATATATGATTGAGTAGAGGGGCCAATTTTTTTGAATCAGTATATTATTTTAAGTAGAATTTTCACAAACAACTCGTGTATATATGGTTGAGTATATTACTTTTTTGAATTAGTTCTCATCACTTAACACAAACTAAAACAAGGATTTTTTCAAGTAGCAAATAGGACAAATAACTACTTACTAGAAAATAGTATAACACATTAGCTAACTAAAATGAATCAACAACTGGATAAACTATTTTCATGTTAAAATATATTTGACTTCACAAAGTATGAAAGAAGATTCTTGTTTATGAAAACAATGTAAAATAAGATTTGATCCAAATTTATAATTGAAAAAAAAATCTTTGACCTAGTTGAAAAGAAGATATGGTTAAGATTTGATTAAGATTTATCACAAGAAGATATGAATTATATACAAGAAGATTTGATCAAGATTCATCTAAAAGAAGATTTGATCAAGATTTATCACAAGAAGATATGAATTATTTACTAGAAGATTTTATCCATATTTACCAAAAGAAGATATGAATTATTTATAAGAAGATTTGATCAAGATTTATCTACAAGAATATATGAGTTATTTACAAGAAGAGTTGATCAGAATCCACCAGAAGGTATGAATTAAATACAAGAACATATGATCAATAATTGTTTTCAAGAAGAAACATTTAGAAGAAGATATATTTATTATTTGCAAAGATATAAATCAGATTTTGACCAAGGACAAAATATTGAGTTAGACTTATTCATATTCCTACTTGTGAAATTTCAAGAATTGGTCCAACACCATGTTCCCGACTAGATCAAAGCAAGAAATATGAAGGAAATTTCATTTGAAGAATTTGCAAAAGCAATCTTAAATACAAAAAATGTCAATATGAATAATTTACAAACTCAATCTGAACAAAATATGAACAATATCAATCTAAAGGATTTACAAACTAAATCTAAAGAAAATACGAACATAATCAATCTAAAGAATTTACAAACTCAATCTGAACAAAATAAGAACAAAATAAATCAAGAAGAACGACTCATATTTGATTAAGAAGCAACAACTCCAATTTCAAACTTTGTATTCAAATCCGATAGTGGTGTTAGTGTGCCTTCAACAATCTGGTGTTCTCAGATTGTGTGGAGAAGACTTAGTTGGTAGTGTCAAGGTGTGTGTGTTCCTCAAAGTCTAGGTTTGTTAGGCTGTTTGAGAAGACTGTCTTGGATGGTCGAGAGTTTTGTAATTCAAGTTTTTGAATTAGTGGATTAAATCATTTTGAGTGAACGGACTAGATGTAGCCAAGTTAGTGGTGAACCAATATAAATTACTTGTGTCATTTTATTTGTGTACTTCTTAGTTTTGTTATTGCTTGTACTTCAAGTCAATCATCATGTTTGGACCAATTAAATCAAATAATGAAAAGTTGTCAACTTAGTCAAACACAATTCAACCCCCCTTTTCTCGTGTTTCCACCTTTGCAAAAGGAATTATTTCAAGAACTCTAGCGAGCAAACCTTACAAAATAACAATACGTTAAAAACAAATTGTTCACTAAAAATTAAATAAAGGACAATTGGGGAAAAAAAAAGATAAATGACTGAAGTGTTATCTAAAATTAAGTTAAGGGACTGCAAGAGCAATTATACCTATATTTTATTAGTAGTGTGTCTCTTGAATATTTTCTAAATAAAATTATGAAGGAAATTATAATGCACTAATTACAATACACACAACATATGTTTGTCGGCGATCAATTAATTCAAAAATAATATTTCAATGATTAATTACATAAGAGACAAATGTGTGTTCGATTATTATTGTGTCCATTGAATTTTGTTAGATAAAGGTTTGAGAAAATTAGAGTAACTAATTATATTTTTCTCTAGAAACTATACATGAGACAAATGTTAGTCATTAATCAACTAGTTAAAAGTTGACAATTAACTAAAATAATGATATTTCACTAATCAACTAAATAAGAGATAAAGGTGTGTTTATATTTCAGTAATCATAATTTATTGAACAAACCATACATGAGACAAATGTTTTTCACTAAGTATAATTTCTCGAATAGAGAATGGAGAGCCTTCCATATTTCAGGGAGAGAAAGACACTATGAGGGGAGGGGGGGGGGGGGG